>JABFPM010002433.1:6581-16734 GCA_022817325.1 Idris sp. 1 HC-2018 | reverse complement strand
CAACGGAACGGTTTTTAAAGTTGTTATACGAACGCTCGGCAGGAAGTTTAAATTATTTACCTGGATTCTCGTTATTTGCTAAGAAACAAGCAATTAAGATTTGATCTATTTCAGAAGGAAGGAAAGCTTTAATTTTGTACAGAAAAAATTTGGAACTCAACAATTAATTAAAATAATTGTTTGAATAAATAAAACAACTTGATTTATAAGGAAAATGTTATCAGTTTATATTGAAAAAAAATATACAAATGTTTAATGGTCTATATTCTTTTGATCAATTACATAATTATCTAAACGTAATAATGCGTTGCAGTGAACAAAGTGCATTGCAAAACATTTATAAGGCGGAACGAAATTGCACACGAGCGAAGAACATTGAAAAGTTTTTCGATATGTTACTATCTCTAATGACGACAAGAGTAACAAGAGACATAACGACAGCTTGAAACATCTCTTTTATTGCTTTTACACGAAAAAGTCCAGGGCATATTGGCAAGCGGAGACACCGAATTACGACGTTATTGTCGTCGCGTTACAGGCAAAGTCTTATGGCATCAAGCCAAAATGCAGCAGCGCACTTTTCGTTGCAGCGCACTCGAGCGTATTTGAGCACACACACTTGATTTTTCTGCTGCATCTGATATTGAATAATAGTCAAAGTTTTCCGGCTGCAATCTAACTTTGGTTGAAAAGAAGCGTGCCAAGGTGCCGGGTAAATGACGCGAAACGATCATTTTTACGTTGGGACAAATTGCACTGACCCAATAAAATTATTATCAAGCTTCAACCTCTCGTACTTTTCAGATTGCAAATGCCCGTGTAATTAAAGTCCGGATTTTATGAGAAGAAGATTTTTAATTTGATATAATGGAATAGTTAAAATGTGAGCATGCACACATCTTTCATTAGAAAATCAAAAATAAATAACATCTGTTTTTTAAAAAATGCAAAAAGTCACCAAAGTGACCATTAAATTGATGACTTAAATACCATTTTTGCATAAAATCCAAACTCTAATTGTAATGATATATTCAAACTCTACTTGCAAGGATTTAATACCAATTCGAGCAGTTTCACTTGAGAGTCCTTATATTCTTACAATGTGTGTTATTTTATATGAAAGCTGCAGCGACTTTTTTAATTGAAATAAATCTTATTTTCTCAGAGTTTGCAGTTTTTCCCAATTAATGGGTGAATTAAAAATTGTTAATTTGACTAAAACAAGAGTCAGAGGTTTCTTTTCTTTCACATAGAAACTCTACGAAAATGATATTTTTCTGAATCGTAAAATTGGTTAACTTTTTTTAAATTCCATTCTAAACAATATATGACGTTTTTTTTATTTTACTGTACGCAAATTATAAAAAAATTCATAATAATTTTCTATCTAAATTTCGATGTTGATTGATATTTTGCTTAGTACTTATTAATGGCTGTATTTTTTAAGCGTGTTATTTCTGAAATATGTACTGATTTTAATTATGCTCTGGCTGTGATACTAATTACAAAACGTCTTCTCGTTTCCTTTATAGAAAACGGGATACATTCCATCTAATAAATATAATAAAAAAGTTTGTTTTTGGGACAGAAAAACAAGCTCAAGTTTTCGTTATTAAAAACGTTAACTCAAGCAGAGACGATGCCTATAAATCAGGCCTGCAGCTTCGCAAGCTGATGGTCCGATCGTTTGAGCCAATCATCGGCTGATTGGGTGTAATGGACTTGCGTCTTGTTCCCCATGGCAGCGGTTGCCACACGATGACTTTAACTCAAGCGAAGAATTGCCTGGCAGAAAAGTAGGCCGGACTTTTGGGTTGAGCACCGTATACATATGTATATAAGCCGGCTCTTAAACAAGTGCGACTAGGGCACAGGATGAAGGCTGCGTCCGAGTTGACTCGAGCGCTATGATAATGAGGAAGGTGACTTCCGACGTGGCGAGAGAGACAGCAGACGATCTCGGTCGGTGCCGAGAAAAAATAGAAGAGAAGAGCGCAGCCACCACGGAGGGTCCAAGGAGCGGACACTCCAATCTCAACACCCCAGTGTGCTTATTTTTCGATTGCAAAACGCAGCTCCCTCTTTCCTTCCGCAGAGGCTTATAAGCAAATTGACATGAGAGACACGGCTGACACGTTACCGTCACATGCGACGTTACTTGGGCTCGTTTTGTCCATTAAAGACGACCTTTAAGTTTCGCGGGATACAACTCTTTACAATCAATTTAAGCGTCCCCCCCAGCAAAGCTCAATCATCCGCTTCAATCTGACGTCTTAATCCTGCTATTTTTAACGTGACGTTTCATCGGATGTTCCGTGTCATCGGCTTTTTTTTCTTTTTTTTTTTTTTTGTATTACATTATAGACAATTTTGTCTCGCCTAATTTTACTTATAACAGTTTAAGTTCATTTGTTGAGGTTAGACATTGATTTTTTGATTAGTTTTCTGAATTAATTTGTATCACAGTGCTACGAAATTAAAACTTTTTTCCTCCAAGAAATGAAATTTAAATGTTCTTGTACATAAAATCGAATTGAAAAAAACCCCGTAAATGCTTTGGTTCTATTAGCTTCTGTTAATTAGTTATTAACAGTTAAATATGGAAAACTTTTAATTGATAATCATATTTATTTTCATATGTAAATATTGAGATTTTTATCTAGATTATGAATATGTAAGTCATATGTCGATTGAAAAATTATTACAATATACAAACAAATAATAAAAAATAAGGAAAAATTCTATTCTTTTCAAGTTAAATAATAGACCCTTCAAGAGAGTAAATTTGAAATCATAAAAAAATGTTGAAAAAAAGTGTATAATGCATCAAAAACCAGTAGCAGTTAGAGATTTCTGAATAGAAAATTTCTCTAATTTGGGAAGGTCGACTGTATTTGTGACTCTAGCTACTTTTGTTACATGTATTTTAAATAATCACATACTTATAGAAATGGTTTAACTTAAAAAAAGTAAATTTTTTCTTCTTTGTCAATAATCTTTTTTATAATGTTAAAATTTGTGTAACAACATTATAATAATATATTTATAATCTACATAAAATTTTGAATATTTAGATATAAAAATAAGCTTGATTAACTGTTAAAAATTATTCAACTTTAAATTTAAACTAATTAACAAAAGCTAATATAACCAAAGCATTTACGGGGTTTTGTTGAGTTCGATTTTATCTACAAGTTTATCTAAATTTCATTTTTTGGAGATAATCTCTCTTTCACTGTGTATTTTTTACAATAGTCTGCCAAAAATATTTGACAAGTAAACACACATGTGATCTAGACGTAATCTATTCAGACGATTAGAAAAGGACAGACTTTAATAAAGGCCCCTTCTTGCTTTCAGTTCATGCAAGTTAATCAACTGGTTGGATCAATTTGACGGTGAAGCTAAATGGATTTGTAAAATCGATTCTTCATCTGAAAGTAATTCGATTAATTATTATTTTTTTGAAATTTTTGTCAGATGAAATTCGTTTTTTTTTTCTCTCTCTAAATATAATTTCTTTTCTTTTTGTATTCACTATCGTAATTTAAAGACACATTATTTTTTACAAAGATTGGTTTCAGTTTACACTCGGATAATGAAATTTTCTTTTAAATGAAATTAGTCTTAATATGACAAATTAAGTGAGCAACATGCTATGAAAAGCAGAGAAAAAAAGCAACCCGAGTGATTAGTTAGTGAGCAAAACAGACGAATAACAATTAGTGCATCAAGAAGAAGGCCAACTAAACAAACTTGTTATTTTTCTTGTTACGTGCAAATGTAATCTATTAGCGCCGGTTCCCAAGTGTCGGATGTACCGCGACGCAGTTAATCCAATTGTCTCAATTTGGGTTAACTTGAAGTCGTCTAAACAGTTTATTTAAACACCGCGTTCTTTTTTAATGATTTTTCACTTTCTTCTCAAAGTGAGTGTATATATATAAATATCACTTTTACAATTCCAAACTCATTAACAAAATTAATCAAGCTCAATAAGAGAAATAATTATCATATAAGCTTGCAAATTTTGTTTTAACAAAAAAAAACGCAAAAAGAGAACTTGACGTGTATAAATATTTGAATCTCTTTTCAAAAGTTTTAGAAGCTGAATAAACGTGGATAGAAAATTGAATGAAAGAAGTAAATTTAATAAATCACTCTAATTAATCTTTAAAGTACAATATCCCGTTTATTATCTCAACAACAAAAACACCACAAATTCTGCAATGACTTGAACTCTGTTTGATAAATTTTTTTTGCAAATCTGAAATCTCTCGGTGACAATAATATTTTGCATAGAACTGCTTAATGTGCATTGTCTAGCGATGCCACGTGCAATCATCGAAGTCTATGGGACACGTGAGTATTTGCTCAAGGTACACACTAGACTCGCTTCCCTAGTTGACGTTGATTGAAGGAATAAGGGAAACGGCTGGTTTCGCAGTCTCTTTCGCTCGAGTGGCCGGCTGCCGTCATTGCAACCCTTAAACATTCGGCGCCCCTCGGCATCTCTCTTCCATTTCACTGGCATTCCTCTATAATGTACATATATATATATCTATAGGCCGAGCTCGGACCATTTTTATATATGCATCCTGTGTGTGCATATTACCGCCCTCTCCGTGACCACCGTCTTTCATATAACGACGTAAAACTTTTTATTAAATCACCTGCTTGTTGCGGCCTAGTCGAAAAGTGAACTGCAAAATGGATTTTCAATATATCACACAGGTCATGGTGCAGTGCAGAATTAAACACAACTCTTTTTCGGCCGCTTTCGCGGTTTATTTTGCATGTTTTCAAAAGGCTTTTGTCGTTTTCATTTATTTCTAAACATTACTGTTTGCGATGAGTGGCCGATAAAAAATACAGAACGAGGTAAAATAAATGAAACATCGTGTCATCTAATTTTAATGTCAACGCGAGAGTTTTTTCCCATCTTTAATTCAGCTTTTATTTTCGGTAATTTGCTTTGTAATCTTACAAAGTTATATCTAGCAATAAATTAGGAAAAAAGGATACTTGATGAAAATTAAAATTTTATTTTTGCAAAAGATATAAAATGTTTTTGTTTTTAAAACACGTTTTTAAAATAAAAACATATTAAACTGATATTAGGAAACAAGAGAATTAATGACATGTATATATTTTGAAAACTTTCGGAAGAATAAGAGTTTCGATGAATGAAAATGTGTGGTGTCAAAGCTGACTCGGTGTGTATTATGTATGGCAACAGCTGCCTAGGTTTGAAAAATCATTTAAACACCTGAATAGACACGTGGAGTCTTTTCTTCCTCCTTTTTTTATACTGTCACGACAGAATGATGAACACATTTTGAAGTATCACATTAAAAGTACCATAATTTTTTAGAATAATTTTCCCCAATTTAACGCGTGACCCACAAAAATGTACTGCAAGTACCCAAGTTCAGTCTCAGGTGAAAATTCGCGAATCAGTAATATGATTAATTTCACTAACAAATGTCTGAAAATGTTGATTCGCAATAAAAAAAAAGTTTGCGAATATTCGTTTAGACGGTAAGTTTGTTTCATTTTTTTTCAGTCATCTGTTCAATTGTATCTTCAAGCAATTACTTTTTTTGTTATCTATTAAGTATCGGTTTTAGAACCTTTAAAGAATTCATTTATTGGATTATGTAAAAAAGAAATAAATAAATACAAAGAAACAAAAATTGGCTATTGATTTCGTAATCGTCAAAGTGTTACTATCTCGGGAACGCGCGTGTCATCCCTCCTCCTGGATCTGAATATCTGAGATCCGGAATGCGCTGACAATGCCACGGAAGGCGATACACTCGGATGATTTCGTGGCGGATAAAAAAGAGCTCGGCGACAAAACCTTAGCGCTGCGTGGTCAGTGGACCTCGTCTCCGCGTTGAGACGGCTATTCGTGTGCTGATTATTGGCCGCTCGCTATGCGATTAACATTACTTCCGAGTTGATGAATGTAAACTTGGACTCGGAACTGCGCGTCACGATCTGCATTATATAGACAAAGACCTGGTGATTTGTGCAGGAAATGAAATCCGTGGATTCTTTTTTTTGTATTTGTATTGTTGCCAAAAGACGTCATTTCATTGTGCGCACTAATCACATGTTTTCTGCTTAATTGGCCACGTGAATGAAGAAAACAAATTAGACGTCTGTTGGTTTTGGCTTTAACGTAACAAAGCTAATCATTTTAATTGAGTGATTTTTTTCCCATAAATCGATAAGAATTAATTATATAAATAATACGGAGAAAACCACAATAGAGAAATTAATTCATAAAACTTGGTATAACTTTAATCAATCATCTTTACCTTCTTTCAGGGTATGCTTTAAATAAAAATATATAATCAATACTATAGATATAATTATCAGAAAATACATAACACCTCGGATGTTAAAGTCATCTGTTCGATTGAAAACAACTGATCTATGATGATTATATTGTGATTCAGATTTTTTTGTGAACAAAATAATTTCAACTTATAATTGCGTATTTTACTTTGCAGACTACTCAAGTTCAACTGATGTGTATGTAAGTGTGTATTTACTTATAGATTGATATGTCTTTTGCGGCACAAATTTTAGTCTTGAAAAGTTCAATTCTAATTACTATATACACATAATTACAAATCAATACAAAAGAGAGCAATAAATTGTAGACGAATCATCGATTGAAAAAGGGAAGAAAAATAAAAACACGGTCTTAAAGTAAGAAATTTTTCTCATTACTTTTCACAGTATATTAATTCATGTTTATACAATTTTCACACGACATTTGTTTAGCAGACAATGACAATGTTTTCACTGCGCTCTTTTCCACTTGACCTTTTGACTCTGTTGTGCTTTGAAAACGAGGAAAAAAAAGTTTGATGATTCAGACCGAGCTTATGAAGCCAAATGAAGATATTTTGTCGTATTTTTCTGTCACACATCATTCGCATGTAGACGCATATGCATAACATGTATCCGGAGGTCGGCTCAGTTCTCAGGACTATCATTGCCTGGCGGCCGGAAGACTCACTTAGACTCGTCTTAAGTTACCCCTTCCCGAGGCCTCTCTCATCGCCGCAACCTTTCTTTTCATGTGACGATTTATTTCTCAAGAAGATGTTACTCAGAAGACTCAAATTTGTGTAATCATTGCCATTATGCTTTCGATTTGATGTCTCAGTTTTTTTAATCAAACAGTATTTACTTCTGCGTTTTCGGCTAGCATTATAAACTGCAGAAAATTATCAAATAGGTACATTATATGAAGAACATTTTTGATGCACTTTATAAATGAGCGAACTTTGATTTTGTCAGGGTCATAAAAAATTTTTTATAACGGCTTTATATTTGTTATTATTACGTTATCTTTTTTATCACCGCCGAGTCAAAAAAAAGAAGAGACAAATTAACAGCAAACGTCATTTTTATTTTCTTTGACAAACTTTTTATTGCCAATTATCGTCGGGGAACTGTTAAAAGTCTTACGCAAAAATTCAAATTACCCTGCGATCAATACTTTGTGTATATCTTTTTGCCCCTATTTATAGTTTACTTGGGTCGTTACTTATAATAGTCTTTAGTCAAGTCACCGCTACACTGGACTACTTAGAGCGTATATTAATTATAGAAAAAGTGTAGAATACCGTGTTTCTGAGTCAACTGTTTCCTTACCGCGTATTAAAAATCGATCCGTTTGTTGATAATTTCAGTCTATTCTTTGCACATCAGCAATAAGCTAAGGTAAAGTATGTGTAATAAATATACATGTCAAGAACTGTAATAATGAATAATTGGAAAACTATATTTTTATTCTATTTAATAAAATTTTCCTACTGATGACAGTTTTTTTCAAAAACAAAAAATCAAAACAGAATTGTCCACATGAAATTTTGGTTTTAGAAACAATATTTTCTAAGCTTTCAATATTTCTGAAAGATTGATGATATCTTTGAGATTAAAAAAAATTGTGGTTTCGAGATTATAGACTGAATTTATCAAGATGGATATTTCTATAAAACTAATGATATTTTTGAAATTAAAAAAAATTTTGGTTTCAGGATTATTGGCAGAATTTTTGAAGATAAATATTTCTGAAAGACTGATGACATTTTTGAAATATGTACTGCCGCAGTTCATCGTAGTTAGAGCGCCATTAGGCATTAAATCAATTAACGTATCATTTCCGGATGTTGTCCGCACAATGATGTAGAGGACGTGCCGGAACACCTTTTGCGTCTGCGTATCCACTCAAGCCAGTCCCCTAAAAGCAACGATATCCATCCTGAATTGTATATCGTGGCGGAATGAGTCTCGCGCCTACACTGTGCCAATACGTGATTGTAACAAAACAACGGACATCCGGAAGACGAATAGTCGCACAGGTATCGCTCCTATTTGCCCCCCCTCCTCCCGTTTAATTCTTATTTCCTTTCACCTTCTTCTCTCTTCATTTTGTGTGTCGATTCTTCCTGTCGTCCCCACTACGACAAGGTAATTGCGTGTAAACACACCTCAAACGACCCCCGAAGAATTGCTCAATTGCAACGCTGTTTTCGATCAGATCGCTGAAATGAGTCTTTTGATTGCAATCAAATGGAAAGGGGTTTTTTTTCAAAGAAAATTTGTTTGATGGAATTGTATTTACTTTGTTTTTTAGCTACGATATATACAATACATTGAGACAAGTGACCGAGAACTTTTGCCGGGCAGTGTATTTAAAAGAGATCTAATTAAATCTTGCAACTATATCTGAAGTAAAACTGGAGCTCATTATCGGGACATTAAATATATATATTGTTATTTGAACTTTTATTGCCATTTGACATTATTCGTTTCCAGTTAAATAATTTTATACTGCTTAAGTAAGACGACTGCACTGGAGCAGCGTTCAGTTATTTACTTGGCACTTGATCTAAAAAGCAATTGTACTGTAATATGTAACAATTTACAGTGAATGAAAGATTTTTAAATTCAACTTGGGAATTGTGTACAGCTGAAAACACAAATCAAAAAGATAATTCCTCTTTATATTACAAAAATAAGGTGTGGTTGCGAGTTTTCACACTTTAATGATAATACGATTAAAAACATTTTTGAGTCTAAAATAAGTGGAGGAGGTTTTCTTTCTCTTTTTTTAATGTGTTTTCGTTTATAACGGGGTGACATCACAAAGTCCGACGTACGTTGCAACTTAAGAATACCGGCACCTGATTTCTGTAAGTAGTACTCCGTCAATGAGTAACGAGGGAACGATTTTCTCTTTAGTGCGGCCGAATAAGAGAGAAGTTGACGATTCTCAGAGCAGCTTTTCAAAATCGTCAACACAAAGGCAGAACAAAAGTTGCTTTCTGTCACTTAGACTACTTTTTTCTCATCTCTTAAGTGAAAGGCGCTTCTTATATGAAAGTGACAAATGCAACAACACTGTTTGTTCGTCTCACTGAGTATAGTTCGCAAGTCTTTAACTTGCACAAATGTTTGTCTAATAACAAGACACGAAAGGTGTCTTTAATGGTTTTCTTAAGAAGTAAAAAACTTCTTTTTGAAAAAGAAAATAAGAATCAATAGTCTTCCACTCGAATACTTCTGTTTTTAGGGGTTATTAAAAGTTGTAAGAATATTAAAAATTTTGTTAATTAGAGTATTTCAGAGAGAATCTTGAAAAAAAGAAAACTTTAAGACCACTGTCAGCAGTAAATGTAAACTGGAAAACCCTAAACACTAATGTTGTTAAATACAAGTTGAAATGTTTAAAAAGTCTCCATGTTGCGAAGAAAGAAAAATTCGAAAAAGCCAAATATGTAAATGCGAAATTGAAGGAAGCCTGAAATAACGAGGGAAAAGGAGAGTTACGACAAACAAGATGAAAGAGGCCAGGAAGAAGGACGCGAAATCTCTCGACGAGTCATCGTGACATGAGCAAGAGATTATCCACGAGACGTGCACGCTCGATAAGGAGCCACTTCTGTGACTACATCTTGTGGTAAAGTGGCGTAAGAATAAGGTTTGCGCAGCTTGTTGTGGACGTCGTCGAATCGCAGTCTTTCTTTGTAAGGAAAACCGCGCTCGCGGTTTTAAGGGGACTCTTCTCAGGAGGATGATAACAGCTACGACGACGAGCTCGACCAACAAGCACCTGCCCACAGCC
>JABFPM010002432.1:0-16735 GCA_022817325.1 Idris sp. 1 HC-2018 | reverse complement strand
TTGGTAGGTTGCTGCCATACTACGGCACTGAGTTACTGAGCGTCAATTGGTTGACAATCCCCACTCTCATGATCTCGATATAGTGGCACAGCCCCAAGCCTGCCATAGAATCGAGGTTCAAGTGTAAGTCCATTTTTTGGAACTATTAAGATATGAGATTTTTGTATAATACTTTCATTAGTTACATACTATGTTCATAGCAAAATCTTGTTATTTAAGGAATTAATGAAAATCTTAGATCGTAAAAAAAAAAAAAATCCAATCATAACAAGATAAGTCCACTATTAACGTGCTTTAATGATATTTTTCATCCATTAAATCCAATTTTAAACCAAATTTGTTAAAAAAAAGAGAAAAGGTCGTGTTGTACGAGTGGGAGGGAACTTATATATATTTGTTTTGGTAAAGATATAAACAAATATTGGTATCTTAGTTATTTTAAAAAAAATTTTTTTCTGGTGCCTCAGAAGTATATAAAAAGCATTTAAAAATTAAAGATAAGTCTTTTTGAAGTGTTTAAAATATTTTTTGAAAGAAATTGCGAGCAAATAAGCCATAAGAGTCCAGTAATTCTCGCCATAACAAGACAAGTTCATCTTTTGTCCGGCATAACAAGACAAGTCTACTGCAATAAGCTATTATTTACAACGAGTTGTGAGCAAATTTGGGCTCTTTTAAGTAACAAATACATATACAAAGATGACAAATTCATTGCCAACTAGTGCTCGCATATTCACTTTGTACAAAATTTTAAATAAAAATTCAACTTTAAAATTTTGAAATTTTGAAATCATAAAAAGTGAACTTGTCTTGTTATGGCGGAAAGTCACAAATTTAAACTTGTTAAAAAAAGAATAAACAAAAATTATATTTTAATAAAAAAAATACTTAGATATATTCGGTGAGGACCTTGCTATTCGCACTCGCGTGTCATGCCATGCCGCCCGCGAAAAATGAAATATATTTAGTGCATATATTACGTGTACGGCACGCCATGAAATTTTTTATTAAAAATCAAAATGTGTACATGCACAGTAAGGTACGGTATGGCATGAAATTTCTTCGAGATTTCAAAGTATGACATGTACCGATAACAAACTTTAGTT
Source organism: Idris sp. 1 HC-2018 (assembly GCA_022817325.1). Classification (NCBI taxonomy): domain Eukaryota; kingdom Metazoa; phylum Arthropoda; class Insecta; order Hymenoptera; family Scelionidae; genus Idris; species Idris sp. 1 HC-2018. The sequence continues at coordinate 15,629 of JABFPM010002432.1, read as the reverse complement.
TTTCTATCTTTTCATACTGTTCAATCTGAATGTTCAATTCTTTTAAAGATTTAAATGTTTCCCCGTTTTTGATAAGAATCTGTATTAGCAAATAATACAATATTTAAAATAGTATTATGAAGTGTAAAAAAAACAACTGTTTTATACTTAGAATGAATTACGTCATTATTTATTAAGTAAAATCTTATTTAAGAAAAATTGCTCATTTTTTGCTTACTTTCAGAATTTTGTTAAAGACTCATAACATACAAAAACAGGCAAATTAACATGTTCAAGATTCAAACCGACTTTGAATTTTGAATTCTGCCTGGAATGTGCAGCCCTTTTTGGTAATTCTTTTTCGAGGTCCGCCGTTAGCCGTTGACAACAGCTACTTTCAAGACAGTTTTGGAATTTAAATGAAAACATTCGTTCTTAACCGTAACGTACCGTGCAGGTACAACTTTTGATTTTTAATAAAAAAATTTCGTGCTGTGCTGTACACGTTGTATGTATACTGAATATATTTCATTTTTCGCGTGCGGCACAGCGCGGCACGCGAGTGCGAATAGCAACGTCCTAAAAATATATGTATTAAGGTGGCCCTTATTTTGGAAAAGTTCGATTTTTATCGATCTTCACTCGAAATCTGGTTGAGATTTCTTCATAGAATATATTTTTCAGATTTTTTCTATAATAATATAAGTTGCTTGAGGGAAATTGAAACTTTACATGGGTTTTTAATGGGGTTGAACTTTTCATCATAACTTAGTGTAATTAACTTAAATTTGTTGTCAAAATTACGATTTTGACACATACAGGTGTCAAAAACTGTCATTTATATTGATTTAATAATAATTTTTTGAATTCATTAAACTATGGTTCATATTATAGGTTTTTGAAGTCGCTGAAAAATTTTTTTTAACCAATTTAGAATTTTTGTATACGGTATTATAGGGTTTAAGGATCACTTAATTAAATTTTATGTCAAAAATGTATATTTTATCATGAGAGCTATTAATAATTTTCATGTATTTCAAACAAATATACATTTTTCTCTAAATTTATAATTGTGGTGTGATTTTAGTAATGGGTATCAAGTTGATTGGGGGACAGCTGTCAATGTCAAAAATTAATTATTGATATTAAATCCGAATTTAGCGTTAACAAAAATATATAAAATCATATGATGATTTGATAATTTTGAAATAAACTACAGTTGCAAAAAATGACAGTTTTTTGACAGCTCTAACTGTCAAGAATCAATTTTTGACAACAATTTGTTTTTCAGCGACCTTAAAAGCCTATAATATGAACCACAGTTTAATGAATTCAAAAAATTATTATTAAATCAGTATAAATGACAGTTTTTGACACCTGTAAGTGTCAAAATCATAATTTTGACAACAAATTTAAGTTAAGTGAGCCTGAAAACTTATAATAGCACATACAAAATTAATAACTTTAAAAAAATAAGAAAAGTCGAAAATTTTGTTATTTAAAATGAATGAATAATAATTTTGAATTAAAATTTTGACAAGTGTAAATGTTCAAAATTTATTTATGACTTCAAATTCGAATTCAGCAACATCCAAAACCTAAGAATACAAATTTTCACATTAAAGCGATGAAATTACACTAAGATACAGTGAAAAATTCATCGATGGTGAAAAACCCCATTAAAAACCCATGTAAAATTTCAACTTTTCACAGGCAACTGATATCATTATAGAAAAAATCTGAAAAAATCGCAGTTTATTATTTTTATATTCTCAATTAGATTTCGGGTGGAGATCGATAAAAATCGAACTTTTCCAAAATAAGGGTCACCCTAATATGTATAAACATTCAGAATTAAATTAAAATTATAAATTTCATTATAAGTTTCATGACTAATAAATTTGCAGAGAAAGAAAACTGATTAAATTTTATTTGTATACATTTTTTTTTGCACATTTTATTTTGAGGAGGCAAAAAATAAAGGGGACTTTTCAAAGGGACAATTTTGAGAGGGTAAATACAAAAATGTAGTGCTATCATGAGATACACTATAAAAAATGCACATAAATAATTAAAATATAATGTTTACATCTTTTTATTTCACTCAAAACTTCAATCTACAAATAAAAGTACATATTCTATTACAGAAATATATTAATAGTACTTTTTAAAGCAGTAATAAATGCTTTTCATATGCAAAATCAAATAAAAGACAGTTGTTTCCTTAAAATGATATTTTATCTAAACTATAAAATTATCATTAAACTTAAACAGTGGAAATGATAATTTGTAATGTTCTTTATTATTATAGAACTTTTATTACCTGCAATAACAAGCTCGTAAACTCTCAAAAGTGTTCTGAACTCAAGAAGATTATTTGCTATTTTTCTACAATACTGCTGATTTAAATTGGCTGTACAAATTTTCCTTATATACCGTGATGTTGAGAATAACGCTGCACTGTTTTTTCTGAATACAATAACTATTTGTTCTTTTATCAGAGTCAAAATTCGTGAAGCGGGTCACTAAAAATGAAATGTTTATAAAAATTACTGAAAAAATATACATTAAGTTTGTTTAGATGTATATAAAATAAATGTTGAGTTTTAAAATAAAGAACTTATTTTTGTAAAAATTATAAACAATTGCATTGTGTGGACATTTTTTTAAATTCATATCTCTTGATCTAATTGATCGATTTAATTAAAATTTTGATATGTTTTAGAGGAAACATTGACGATTAACGTGAAATCATTTTTATAACAAAATAAATAAATATTAACGTTATTTTATTGCAAATTTACATTGCAACATGGAAAAAAATGTGTTCTCGAGCAACAATATATTTCAAATGCATATCATTTTAAAATTTTTTTAATAATCTTTTATAATCCGTTTCAAAAACTTTGTGATCTCAATTCGTGCGACACTAAACATGAACAAACAAGTTTCTCACCATTGTTTACACCTGATTAGTTATTTGTGCACGCCATTATTATTTCTATGAAGTTTTGTAAAATTTGTGGGAATATATGAAGAAATTTTAATAAATTATGCCGCCTGTGAATAAGTGTTGTAACCCGTTTAACAAAGAAAAACATAAAAATATTTACAATTTTGTTTGTTCTTCATGTCGACGAACTTTGTATCAACCTCACAGTAATTTAAAATGTGCCCAAGAAAATTTGGAACCAGCAATTGTTGAAAATAAAATCGTCGAAGAAAGAGCTGAAGAAAATATTGATTCACCATCTTCAAATTCAGACGCTGAATCGGTATTATTGCATTTTGATAACTGAGTTTTTTTATGTTAATTATAATGGCATACAATTAAACAAAATTTAGATTTTTTTTTAGGTGATTGATGATGAAGTAAAAGATCCTTCATGCGATTTTGCCATGCTTGACAGTCAAATAAAAAATAAAAAGCTGCAAAAAATAATTCAAAGCTTCTCTGAGCCAAAACGTCATTCAAAAAGAGGTCTTTCGTCATCTTTTTCGAATGAAAACTTGACACTCATTGATCTGGCTTGTGCAAAAAAAGCTAAAACTTATGATGAAAGTCTTATCCATGATATCCAACAAGCGTTATCTCAGAGAAATGATAGAAGTGATAAAATCCAAATTTTAACAACATTGCCCAATAACTTCAGCATACGTGAAGTAGCCCGTATTTTTGGCGTGTCTTGCAGAATGACATCTCGAACAAAAAAACTGAAAAAAGAACGGATACATGACTTACCCTCTTAAAAAACGTGTTCGAAAATTATCGGATGAAACTATTAAAGCAATCAAAAAAGTTTATGTCTCAGATAATGTAAGTCGCATGATGCCAGGAGCAAAGGACTATGTACCGGTAAAGACCGATACAGGCCGAGTACATAAGCAGAAGCGACTCTTATTGCATGATTTGCATAAACTTCAGTCGCAGTTTATAAAAAAAAATCCCAACATAAAAACCAGTTCTTCTAAGTTTGCAAAACTTAGACCGAAGCAGTGCATCCCCATGAATAAAAACGGTTGTCACAACGTTTGTGTGTGCAAAACGCATGAGAATGTGAATTTGAAATTTCAGGGTTTGCGTTCCGCATTTTGGAAAAAAAACTCTGAATTCACGCTTACTGAAAAAGATGCTATTAAATCCATGTTGTGTGAAAATCCTTCTCCATTTTGCTATTTACAAAAATGTGAACAATGCAAAAAATCAGAATCATTTTGTTCAAAATTAAAGGCATTATTTCAAAATCATTCTATCAACACTGTTAATTATAGAGCGTGGATAGACACTGATAGGTATTTAAATGATTGTTTTTTATTTTTCAGGTCATATATTTTTTTAATTTTTTGTTGCTGCATGCAGAGCTTTAATATTTTTTTTATTAATTTTCACAGGTGTGACTACGAAGAAAAAACATCCTGCGTAGAAGAATTTTGAAAAAAATTCCAAGAAGATTTACCCCTATATGTAAAACATGATTTTATGAAGTCTTCGCAAAGTTCATATTTTTCTAATCTAAAAAAAAAAAATTGAAAGACAAAGAATTCTTAGTATCTTTGAAGATTTTCTTTCTATGTATTTTTGAAGATGGCTAAAATATGGGCCGAAACGTAAAATTAAAAATAAAAATGTTCTATTATTTAAATGTTGAGTCTGAAAAGATTTTGAGTTAAAAAAGATCCCTTACACAGAATGTAAAATTCTTAGTATCTCTTGATTTTACAGAAAATTACAAAATTCGTGTTCAAGATGCGATACAAACATTTCATTTTAACACACCTCAAGTAACGTTACATCCGTGTGTTATTAATTATCGAAAAAACGGTAAACTTAAACATGAAAATTTTGTAATTATTTCTTAACATGAAAAACATGATACTGTAGCTGTACATTTGCTTAACAAGAAGCTGATATCGTTTTTAAAATCGAATCATGGTGCGAACAATGTTAACAAAATTATATACTTTTCTGACGGGGCTGCGCCCCAGTAAAAAAATAAAAATAACGTTGCAAATTTAGTATTTCATAAAAGAGATTTTGGTGTTTCTGCAGAATGGCATTTTTTTACCACATCACATGGCCTGTGACTGTCATGGCGGTACGGTCAAGCGTTGTGCTCGCAAAGCTATAGTTTGCAATATGAAACCATTACGACTCCAAAACTTTTTTTTAATGGGCTCAGTTATTTTTTTTAAAATTAAATTTGTTTACTGTACAAAATCAGAATATGAATCTGAAAATACCTAACTTACACGTAGATTTAACAAAGCCATAACCATCACAAACACTCGCCAGTATCACTGCTTTATTTCAACAAATTCAAAATTAATCACTTGTAAATATTTTTCAGCAGCTAATTTTCATGATACTATGAACATTTTTCAAATAAAACAGTCTTTATTTTGAATAAAAATAATATTTGTGTTGTCATTTATATATTTATAAACTACTATTCGTAAAAAGTATGTATTAATCAAATTTAATGCGGTAGCCGTATGCTAAACGATACGCACCGAGCGACGCGCGTTGCGTCACAAAATAATTAATAACTATTATACGAATTGAGACCACAAAGTTTTTAAAACGGATTATAAAAGATTATTAAATAATGTTTAAAATGCTATTCATATGGTATATATTGTTCCTGGAGAATACATTTTTTCCATTTTGTAATGTAAATTTGCAATAATATAACGTTAATATTTATTTTCTTTTTATAAAAATGATTTCACGTTAATTGTCAATGTTTCCTCTGAAACAAAAAATAAGTTCTTTATTTTAAAACTTAACATTTATTGTATATACATCTAAACAAACTTAATGTATATTTTTTCAGTAATTTTTATAAACATTTCATTTTTAGTAGCCCGCTTCACGAATTTTGACTCAACATCATCTTGTTTTATAAAGAAAAAACTCTGTTTAAATATTCTTGGGTTTGATGTACATTACCAACTGTTTGTGTTTGACCACAAATGTTGTAATGTTTGTCAGAATTCAAATAGAAAAATATTAAAAAGTAAATTACCAAAATTGTTTAATAATTTACTTTGAACTAAAAAATGTAATTTCATTTGAATTAAATTTTATCACAATTTTAATGACGTTGAATTATTTTTTTAATAAATCTTTTAACAGATTACAGACAGAGAACATGTTTTTAATTTTATGACTGTTCTCGAATTAATTATTGAAAGTAAGAATTAATAAGTAGACGAGATAACAAAGAACTTTTATATAATTTTCAATTAATGTTTAATTAATGATATTTTAGAAATGACAAAACTGAAACATGTAAAGATACAAAAATCAATTTTATTTCTGTTTAAAGATTGTTAAGATTTTTTTTAAAAATTGTAGATTTAAATGGAGACAGGTTAATTGTTATAAAAAAATTCCAATCATTCGTTTTGTATTATATCGGTGATTTTTGAATGGGCTAGAGAGGATTTATTCAATGAATATTTTTCGAGAAATAAAGAGGAAATAATAAAATGGGAATAGAGAGTGATTGAACATGAACGATTAATGAATTATATGATTATTTATAGAAAATAATATCGTTAATAAATGCAATTATCAAACGGTAATTAAAATTCCGCCAATAGCAAGATATTTTTGATCAAATTTTCAATTTCACAAAGCTTGAAATTTCATTTCCCGGGAATTTTCATGACCCGCTTTAACATATTAACATAATTCATATTTACACGTGGGATATCGAAAATAGAAATAAACCCTAGAAAATAGGAATGTAACCGGACGTATTATTAAAAATGATTTTTCAAAAAATATCAATTACATTTTCAATTTATTTCATGTCATCGAAAGTACAATCTTTATCAGTTTCTTTTTTTTCCAAAACTGTATAAACTGAATATGAATAAAACATCAAGTATTTGACATGAAAGTTTTTCCATTGAAAATAAATAGAAAGAACAATTCAATTGAATTAAGTTGATTTTTCATAATAAAAAATAAAAAAATATTGTATTTATAATTTGTAGTACTTAGATTAACAAAAATAAATAATATTTTGCAGGGTAAAGACCTACCGCCTATGGACATGTCAGGAACATCGGATCCTTACGTCAGAGTGACACTGCTTCCCGACAAAAAGCATCGTCTCGAGACAAAGGTTAAAAGACGAACTCTAAATCCCAGGTGGAACGAAACCTTTTACTTTGAAGGTAATCTTTTATTCTGACTAAATTATCTCTTATTGGCGACTCGCCTCTTTGTTAAAACGTCAAAATCCTGCCTGAAACAATAAAACAAAGGCAGACTAGCACACGTTATTAAAAAAGAGAAAAGTTTTCCAAAAAAATAGACTTGAATTAGCAACAGAAGCGAGTCGCCGAAAAAAAGGTCGTAAATAGGGCATGGAGTTTCCTCTTTGACCCTGACACTTGACCATTCACGATGCTTTTAGCAAAAAAAGGCATAGCATATTTAAGAAGAAAACATTCTGCACACAGGTTTCCCTATTCAGAAGTTGCAGAGTCGAGTCCTTCATCTTCACGTGTTTGACTATGATCGATTTTCCCGGGACGATTCCATAGGGGAGGTGTTTTTGCCACTCTGCCAGGTAATTAACACAATATTAACACATTCTTAACGTAGTTACATAGTATTTCAAAATGCGTATCACTAGTCGCTCTTTTTCTAGTTAAAGGCTTTTCAAATTTCATCTCACTTTATTTTTAATTGCAAAATCTTGTGCAAGGCACTTTTTATAAAAGTGGTTTGATAAACTGTGACATATGTGTACATGCACTTACAAATACACACATACATGCATTGGTCTTTGAATAGTACAGTTCTAAAACATTTAAAAAAATACTTCGCCGCAAGTGACTTACAAAATATCGACCTGTAAACAAATAGCAATGACTGTGTCGCGCACTTTGCAGTCATTAGTGAAATTCAAGATAACTGCATCAAGTTGCAGAGGGTTATTGCACGTAAGGTCAAATGTCACGAAATTGAATGTTAATTAGAGCATTTTGAACATCAAAATAATTGGAAAATGGGTCTCATGTATATAAACTTAATGTGTTATTTTAAACTTCTCTTTGGGTGAAGAATAATTATAGTCTAACGTTGCAGAAATTTGTTGTCGACAAAGCCTTATCTTGTTTTACAAAAAGAAACACGCCTTTGTGTGGGGCAAAATTTAATATTTATACGCAAATACCGGCTTTTCCGATATTACATACTGCAAGGGAGAGAAAAAAAGAAGAAAAAAATTAGACGCTCAACCACTTGGCATTTCAACTTTAACGAATTTTTGCTTCAAAATGATGAGAAATCACTATTCTCCCCGGGTTTTTGGTAGTCAGCGGTTTGTAAATTAAGGGATCAAACTTGATTTGATGACACTCAATGACAGTGCCGAGTCAAGTGTTTAAGAAAGGGTGACGCTGGAATATAAATTTTTTCACAATGTGGTGATAGCTCAACTGCTTAATGTGACATTGATACTTTTTTCTTTGCTTTTATATAAAGTAAATCAAAAGAAAAACTTGAACATTAATTTTCATCATTACAATTACAAAGTCTGGTTAGAAGGAAGGTGTGAAATGTAAAATATTAAACGCAAAAGTTGTACTTTGAAATTGCAAGTCAAAGTTGTATTTTGTTTTATTGATATATTTTCTGGGCATTTTCAGCATTATTCCAGTCATTTCTAGTTACATTCTCGTTCTCGTGGCCAGAATAATTTGTTCTGTTAGTGTACCGTGCGTAGAAATTCATTTCCCAAAGGTAAATCACATAAATAGCAGAACAGAGAGAGAAAAAGAGAGAGACAGAATTTTGCCGGGTTCACTGTTTAAACTAGGCGATGACATTTATTTACAATGTTGGCAAAATGGTAGACAAATTGAAAAACATGGTGACACAATTTTTTATAATCAATTGAGTTATGAAATTCATTATTTATTGTCTGTTTGTTTAACAGCTTTTATAGCAATAAAAAATTGTCATCAATTTTATCAAACACTTATTCAAATGATTTAACATTAAAAAAGGAAAAACATCTCAAGATATTTAAACTCAACTATTGATTTTAGTCTAATTTTAAAACTGCAAAGAAAGGAGCTCAAAAAACATAATAACGGTCCTTTTTCAACCATAAATTTTTTTGTTTAAAGAAATAATAGAAAATTTATTGGTACAGCATTTTTGACTTTCGCTGACAGATTCTCGGTTTTATTTAAATGGACTTTCCCGAGCTGTCAAATTGTTCACTCGATGAATAATGTTTTGCACCGCCAACTTATTGATTTATGGATATAATAATTAAACAGTAACAACATCTATTTCTTTCAAATAAAGATTAGCACGTTAGACTGAGAAGATAATCGTGTTATTGGATCCCATTAATTACATAAAATAATGTGCATTTTTATGGCAACAAACATTACTTATGTACGCAAATTGCACTGAGATAATTGTGTCACATAAATATATGTATATATTACAAGAGATTTTGCTCCAATATCAGCTTTGGGATAATGCTTTAATGTTCTCTCGTGATTGATGTTGGGTTTCAGTGTCGTCAAGGAAAGAATGTGATTAACCAAGTTGTTTTGTTAATATTTCATTTAATATGTTATTTTTTTTTAAACCAAATTTATCATGTTGTCACAAATGAATTATTTCACTTTCTTCTAGTGATTTATAAGTCTTAGTGTTGTAAGATTTTGAATCAAATAATAAATTACAGTTTAATCAATTGGATTAAAACTTCAAAATGAATCTCAACTTCGTTTATATTGAAATAATAATTTTTATGTCAGTAAGCTTTTAAATACAAAACAAAAAGGAAATTTTTAATTTTTAACTAATAAATGATTTTTTAATAATAATTTTATACTAAAAATACTGGATCCATGTACGTTTACGTTTTACACTGCTTGAACGTGCTCAAGTTTCGTCATTTGAGTAAAAGATTTACAAGCTTCCATTTAAACTTTGTACTTTGCATCATCTCTCACCCCAACACTTTAACCTTGTATTTTTTATCCAGACAAATTAAACTGCCCGCACATTCGTAGATAATTTAGAGAATTTTGATTAATTTCATCGCACTATCAGTAATGTTTGATAAGGATTACCATTTTGTGACCAGTGGAGATAATTTGCATGCCATTGCATGATAAGTAAAAATTTGAGCAGAAAAAAATGTTAACAATAAGACAATTTTGGTCGCATGTGTTATGTTGATGTTGAAATTCATTTGCACAAATAAGGTGAAACAAAAAGAAAAAAGTTGTATACATGATGTTGGCGTGTGGCGACTATTTTCAGTTGATAATGTCGTGTTGTCTAAAGAGAAACGACTTAATACAAAAGAACCCCTTGTTTAATTAAATTTAGTTTGCATTGAAACTGAGTTGTGCTATTTGTGAACGAAATTTCAGCTAAATCAATGAATAATGCATTAAATGTCACGTTATTTAATTTTATTTATCTTCTTTTAATACTCTTCTTTTTAATTAAATTTGTACATATAGATAGTGAAATGTTTTCAAATTTCAATTTGAAAAAGTACATTAATAATGGTAAATTTTTTTAGAAAATAAAGCATACTTTTATTTGATAATACATTTTTTACACAAATAAACTATTTTCAGGGACTATTCATAAATACAAAAGCATGAGGAATGATTTATTTTGTGGATGATCGTTTCTTTTTATTTTTAAGTACACGTATTTGTCATTTGTAATTTTCAAATTTATTATTTCTAGCGTTATAAATCATGTTCGCTTTCTCATATCCGTAATCACTGAGGCGAATATCAACTCTGTACAGAGTATGTGTTTGTTTTCCGTGACTTTTTTCTGTTACCAATTTTTCTGTCCAATAGTTTATCGCCTTGTGTATTTCAATTTCCATATTCAGCAGACTTATATTTTTTTTAGTTCAATTTTGTTATAAGTATAACTTTTTAACGTATCAATTGCAAACACAGTTGCAAACTGTCAAAGGTATTGATTATTTTGTTTGAAGCTATACTTAGAAACCTATGAGAGGATGTCATCAACATATTCATAATAATTCGATATACATATATTTAATTAAATTTCTACTGAATAAACTATCTTTTTTGTAACTGTACGTGTGTAATTAGATTTGTTATTAAACAATGTAATCAATAAAATTATTATATACATTTTTAAGAATTTAATAAATTTCTTAGAAAATGTATTTTATTTTATGGAACACATTTATTATTAAATCCAGTCATTTATAACAATATTTTACAAATAAAATGTTTTGAATTTTATTAAAATATAATAATATATTTTAAGATGACACAAATGATGAAAAATGAAAAATATTCAAAAAATTGTTATACTCTCCAACAGAGAATAAAAATGTAATTCAATATTAATAATGTTTAGGTTGATCTTTCGGGGAAACCGGCATTTTGGAAAGCTCTCAAACCGCCAGCGAAGGATAAGTGCGGCGAGTTACTATGTTCTTTATGTTATCATCCGAGTAATTCTGTGCTGACCTTGACGCTCCTGAAAGCAAGAAACCTTAAAGCGAAAGATATCAACGGAAAATCCGGTAAGATAATAAACTGTATTCAGTGAGTCTTTACGACAAGTAAATTACGATGAATTTGTGTTATCGATTTAGAATTTATAAACCGAATTTAGAAGAAAAAAATCTTTTCTAATAAAATTAAACCGTAAAATTTATAATAATAGATTATAGGATTTTTATTACATTTAAAAAAAACAGCATATTATCTTAATACTCTGTTTCAAATAAATTAAAGTTTTACTTCGAGATCTTATGATAATCATAATTAATTAACAAACAATAATATTTAAACTTTTATTATCAATCTCTAATTAGCTGACAGTATCGAATAATCGTTATCTAGATTGTATTCATCATTTTCTATACGGCTTTATAATTTCTTAAATGAAACCAAATTCGGTGTAAACTGCTCTCAAACAACATCAATTTTGCAGTAGAAGCTAAAGCAAAATTAACGACTGTATACTTCACGGTGATTTGATCAGATACCAATTAATTCACCATTGTCGTGTACATGAAAAAAGTTTTTATGATTAATCATCTCGTTTCAGTTTCGTTGCTGCAGCTTTTTTGGAGAGATAAATTGGCGCAATTTTTAATAAATTTGTCAACTTAAATTAGAAGTAGTTCTTATAATTAAAAAAAAATCATTTTTACAAAAGTGACTTTTTTTAAAAAAATCTTATTTTAAATATCAGCAACTCATATTACATGTCATTTTCAGATGACATAAGAGGTCACAAGAATTTGTAATATCCATCTGCTTACCACAAATTGTTGGGATCTTCCCAAAAATTTAACTTAGTTTCTGGTGAACATTAAAATAATATTTTGTCATCATCGTTACTCTAATACTTTTATAGACAGAAATAAAATCCAATTGCAAGACTATTTTTTTGGAAAATGTAATAAAAACATTAAATATAATTGTTTTATGTTTTTCAATACGTATTTTATAAAAAAACGCCATAAATCTAAAAAGATGGAATATAGTTTTGTTTTTCATTTTCTAATTGTATAATTTTTTTTACTTCTTTGAAACACCGCAATAATTTAAAGATAGCTGATGGAAATGAAAGAAACAAGTTGCACGGTGCAACATGAAACGTGAATCGAGATAATTTCAATTCGTGGAAGCTTTCTTTTGTAATAAAGAGTAAATGAAAGCCTTGATGTGCCGTTATGAAGGTTAAGCATCCGAGTTCTTATATGAAAAGGGTTCACTAATGTCAACGTACAGCAAGTTTTTGGATCGTTATCAAGCTTTTTAATCTGAGGTTCTATTTCATCAAAAAGATGTCGTTGATGACTCGTAATTACAATAGTGTACAAAAACTCTCATATCATAAAACAAAAAATCTTGTGTAATAATTTAAAATTAATTTACAAAACTTACCTTTAAAAGAACTTTGCTTTTTTCTTTTATTATTATTCTATCATAAAATATGAGTAATAAACAGCAGATACAATTTCATTTTCTACTAAATTTCGTATGCTATAATCAGTAGTTATAAATATTTAAGATACTGAAAATACGATTTTTATATATTTTCAATATTAATTTTGAATTTAATAAAATATGATGTACACATTTAGAACTGTTAAAGTAACAATGTTGAGTTAGTAATAAAAGATGCTAATGAATCTATTAAATTTTCATTTCTCAAATCACTTTTAATAATTCATGAAGTTAGACTTAAATAAGAACATTTTAGTCGAAAATATTAAAAAAAATTTAATGGGTAAGAATTAATGCCTTTTTGTGTTAAAAAAATTGTTTATCTGCACTTATGATGTCACATTTATGAAAATAAATCTATCAAACGATTACAAGATTTATAAGTCGGCAAATTATAAAATATTAAATGAAAATGGAATAAGAGAATTTCAAAGAAGTATCACTTGTAAAGTACTCAACTGTTCCCTCATAACAGTAATCTTCAAAGTAATCCCATTAAAGTTTAGAATTTATCATGCGGATGATGTACTATTATTTTGTAATACCTCATAAGAAAAGATTTTTATATCGCAATTCCAAATTAAATACACTCTTGACTTTTATATTTACACATATGTATTGCAAAATTTGTTGTTTTTTTTTATTATTATTGTTATTTTTCAAATTAAAAATAAGGTGAATCAGTGATGAAATTTTTTCTTCAAAAGAATGTAAAACTTGGATTTTTTTTTTTCAAATAAAAATATTTTTAAAACTGAGTGTTTACGACTTAAATTATTGCAAAAACGTGGCCTCCTAAAGCTAAAAGATATTACTTTGGCTGAACTTAATTTTGACATTAACCCAAGTTGTTTGAATTAGTAACATTGTTAAAAAAAGTAGCCACATTCTCGACGCCAAAAGCATGATAATACTTTTTGCAGAAACTTTTGATGAAGACTCAATTAGTGAGGACAATAAGAAATTCAAGTCACAATTCAACTAAATGAAACTACACATAATCTACATTTATTCATTAATCAATCAAAATATAATGAAATAAAGGAAATTGTAATGAAATTGTATCATAATCATTATTTTCTCTATATTTCAAATGTCAAATAACTAATTGGTAGATGTATATTTCAAATTAATTTTATCTATTAGAAAAATTTGTGTTAAAAAATTATAAAACTGAAACACCTTTTAAATAAAACAGATCAAATTAGTTTTAAATGAAAATCACGTGAAAATTGCAGGCAAGTTGAAAGTTCCTTAGAAATGTTTCATTTCATCAAAATCAAACCAATTCATCTTCTATATGCCAGTCATTGTAGCTTCTCAACTTTCAGGATGAATGTAACTTCATGATTACATTTCATTCACATCTAGATATTCTGTAAATTTAATTATGTTAGTTTTGTCCATTGATCAAGATTATCTATTTATTCAGTTAATCTAAGTAACAATTACCGAAATACGACCTTGCAATAGCTATTTTTGTTTATGAATGCTAAAACTTATTGTAAATAGGGTACATTGTATTCCAAGATGTAACACAAGTGTTTTATCGATATAACAATCTTTTTCACAAAGAAGTAGATGATGCAGAATCTTGAACGAAACTATTCAACAATTCTTTTAGTGTCACTTGTGATTTTCGATACGAATCTCTGTTTTATAAATATTCACCTCTAATGAAAATCTTATAGTGAGTTCTATTTATTTGCTTTTTATTATTCTTGATTATCACTGGATAAAGACTTCATAATAAAAAGTTAATTAGATTCTTCTTTGTTAAAAAAAGTGATATGTCTGGAGCTAAACAAAACATAGATGGCATATTAAAGCATTAACATAATAAAATTCATGAACTGTTTTAGTTGGTCCATCGTAACTTCTGTATTTAACAGCTACCTTTGCTCCAACTATAAACTTTTTTTATGTTGCGGATTCTGAATACATTAAGATTAATATTGCTTGATGTTATGGCGAGCATATGGAAATCGATTAATAATAATAACTGTGCCTCAAAATGAAATGGAACAGATGTTGAACGTTTTTGTTGAAATTAGTGTTGTATTACATATTGCTTGCATTTATGAAGCAGCAAATGTAATTGTTCCCAAAATAGTGAAAAATTTTATTTAAAATTGCTAATTTATCTTACATGTTATTTAATGATTATAAAACTGTACTTGTTTTTTTATGACTAGAAAGGTCATTAGTTAAAGTCTTAACATTTTTATTGATACTTACAAGATATTAAAGCTATATCCTAATCGATTAAATGTTACTTTGAATAAGTTACTAATCTTGTTTTATGATTAATAATATAAGATTAAAAAAAAGTATAATAAACAAAACGTGAATGTTGTTACTTATAAAAATTATATTTTCATTTTACAACATAGTTGTGTAGTAACGTTTTTAAATTCTTTTTTGATTAACTCAATTATTTAAATAACACACATTTCCATGAGAGAACAAAATGCAGTTGAACTTTGTTTATAATATAATTTATGCAAAGAAACATTTTTATTCCCTTTCACAGAAACATATTAACAGAAAATGCAATTACTTTTGTAATTTTTTTTTATTTGCTTTTTTCTAAACAAGTAAAGAATGATTTAAAAATCAAGAATACAACCTTT
>JABFPM010002431.1:0-16736 GCA_022817325.1 Idris sp. 1 HC-2018 | reverse complement strand
TTCTGTACATTGAAATATTCTTATTCATTTCTTTTATGTGAAAATCAACTTTTACGTGAAAAAAAGTTTTGATAACGCTTGCACACCCATACGCACCTCACTACTGATCAACCTGCCTCCACCTCCGATTTATCACATAACCTTCAAAATACAAAAGTAAGTTATCATATTCAAAATAATTAAAAATGTTTAAATAATTAATTAAATTATATAATTTATATAATTAAATTGTATACATACATAAAAAGTATTTTAGTTAAATAAATTCTTTTAAAAATTAAATTTAAAATTAATTATTGATATTTTCATCAAAGTATGTTTTTATAATAAGAAATAATAATTTAATTTATTATATTTTAATTATGATTATTAATTGTACAGAATGGCAGCAAAATGTGCAAAAGATAGCCCAAAGAAATAATTCTCGGATGCTGATGTTATGAGATCTGGTGTTTTAAAAGTCGTTGGTGAAAATAAGAGTATTTGTGAATTTGCAATAGCATTTAATGAACAAAAATCAACATTGCAAAGATATGTCAAGAATTATGCTGCTATGTCAAACGAGAAAAAAAAATATGTACATTTTCCCCTAAATTTATTACAAAACAAGTGTTCACAAAAACAAAGAAGATGCGTTAAAAACTTATGCTATTGATGCTTCAAAAATGCATCATGGGATCACTCGACAACAACTTGCAAAATTAGTGTACGATTTTGCAAAAGTTAACAATTTTAAAGTTCCAGAAAGTGGGCGTGCAATTGAAAAATACAACATGAGTGTATTTTTCAACAATGTGGAATCAGCCATAGCCGAACTTGGACCAAATGTATCCTCGTCATCTATATACAATTTCGATGAAACGGGTCTAACCACGGTTAACAATTCACCCAAAATTTTCAATCAAAAAGAAGTGAACAAGTTGAACAGATTACATCTGGTGAACGTGGAATCTTGGTGACTGCCTGCTGTATAATTTCTGCTAGTTGCAATTCGATCTCTCCTTACTTGGTTTTCCCTCGAGTTAATTTCAAAGAACATATGCTTGAAGGTGCACCACCAGGTAAAATTATTTTTTTATAAAAGAAACATCTATACATTAAAATAAAATTTAAAAAAATGTTTAAAGATGCACATATTCAAATTAAAATATATTTAAACAATTTTCATTAATTAGGTTCCATTGGAAATGCCAACCCATCTGCATGGATGACTGCTGAATTTTTTTTTGAGGTTATCCAACATTTTCAAGCTCATACTCGCACTACTCCTAAAAACAAAGTCTTGCTTATTATGGATAACCACGAGTCCCATGTGTCAATTCCTGTTTTGAATTATTGTAAAGGAAATGGCATAATTTTATAACATTGGTTCCACACACCTCTTACAAGACTCAACCACTTGATCTCATTGTGTATGGACTTCTAAAAACATATTTTAATCAATCCTGCAATGATTGGATGGATTCGCATCCGGGTAAATAGTATTTAAATAAAATTGTCGATTATAAGAAACATTTTTAAAACTCATTCGTATATTCCAAATTATAATACTGATAGTAATACAGAAAAATTTCAGGAAAAACAATTTCAAGTTATTTGGCAGTACTTACGATGTGGCATTTGTACCCAGAAATATAAAAAAAGGCTTCGAGGTTAGCGGGATTTGGCCTTTTAATCGGCTAATTTTTATAGAAGAAGATTTTGCATGCTCCACTGTAACAGATCGTCCATTAGAAGCAGAAAGTGCTCCGTTTTCAACTAAGGCAGTTGCTCCAACTGCTAAGTACCGAAAAATAGCGAACTCGAAAAAAAAGAGAAGGAAGATCTATTGAGAAAAACACCTAAACTCGATTTGTTATTTAAAACAGCTAATCAATCAAACTCTAGTTTGGTATTTATAACTTATTTTTTTTATTTTTTTAAATGCATGTTAATTGTTATTTTAAAATAAATTTTTATTTATTTTTTTTAGACTTCTCTCAACTACGATTCTTTATCCAAGGATAACGTTTCAGTAATTCCTTGCAATGATGATAACTCTGATTTAAGTTTTTGTCCAGGTGAATTAACAAATGAAAAAAATTATTTATTGAATATTTCTGAAAGCAATAAATTATTTTTATCTCTTCGTTAATTACAAATATTATGAACTCGATTTCACATCTTTTTTTGAAATATTTTAGATGAAAGCAACAGCGAAAATTTCACTGATAGTCACTCAAACAAATCTGAAACGGTATTGCAGCAAGTAGGTAATGATCCTGCTTTGTGGAACATCAATGAAAACACCCGGGAATATATTATAAAACACGGCTGTACCCAAAATATTGACTTTGATTTTTCCAATTCCAAACGGGTGTTCAATAATAATACACGATTTTGTACACCGGGTTTATTTCAACGCAAATTAGCTAATGGAGAAACTGTACCTAGATCGTGGCTAATTTACTCCAAAAGCACTGGTAGTGTTTATTGTTACGCATGTCTTCTTTTTGATGGAGGTTCTGAGTTTGGAGCGAAAGAAGGATTCAGCGATTGGCGAAATGTAGTTGCTCGAATATTATCACATGAAAATTCTGATAGTCATAAAATAAGTATATTGACAATAAAACAACGCGGAATACTTATGAATCGCATTGATAAACAATTGTCTTTTGAGTTAGATCACGAAATAACATATTGGAGAAATGTTTTAAGAAGAGTTGTTGTTGCGATCAAAACATTAGCAATTAGAGGATTACCATTTAGAGGTCACGATGAAAAATTTGAGTCAAACATGAATGGAAATTATTGTATGGTTTTAGAACTGATTGCTGAATTTGACCCTTTTTTAGCACAACACATAGAAGATTATGGTAATAAAGGGAGCGGTCATACTTCATATTTATCAAAAACTGTATGTGAGGAATTTATTCAACTTATGGCTAAAAAGGTTCAACAAAAAATAAGCATCGAAATTAAATTAGCTAAGTATTTTTCAATCATAGTTGACTCTACACCTGATATTTCTCACGTTGATCAACTTGCTACTGTTGTAAGATATGTTCAAACTAACGGTACCCCCATAGAGCGCTTTTTAAGATTTGATGACAATGTCGGGCACAAATCACTTGATTTATTTAATGCACTTTCAAATACTCTAACATTCTATTCGCTTGATATCGGCGATATAAGAGGTCAGTCATATGACAACGCTACGAACATGTCCGGAAAGTCTTCAGGTTTACAAGCGCGCATTAAGTCTGTTAATAAATTAGCAGATTATGTCCCTTATTCTGCACATTCGCTCAACTTAGTTGGGAATTGTGCAGCTGAATTCTGTTCTGAGGCGACTATTTTTTTTATTTAGTAGAGCATTTGTATAATTTTTTTTCAATATCAACAAATCGTTGGGATATACTGATCTCTTGCCTTAAAGCCGGTTCTCGGGTTTTAAAGCAACTTTCAGCCACAAGATAGGCAGCTCGAAATGATGCTATTGTGAGTTTAAGAGTATCTTGGAGTGAAATTTTAAAAGCATTAAGAAATATAAGCAATGATAATTCAGAGAAACCAAATACAAGATGCGAAGCTCAAGGACTAATTAAAAGATTATAGAAACTGGAAACTGCTGTAATGTTAAAGGTATGAGGTGTTTTTCTTGAGCGTTTAAATAGGGTTTTGAATCTACCTCCCTCCCCACCCCCAGGGGGTGGAAGTGGAATAAGGTCAAGATAGGTGTCATTGGATAGGTTTTTGAAAAATATTTGACACGTCTATTTTTATTTTTTTGATCCCATGTTTATTTTTCGAGATATTATCATTTTTAATTATTTTTACCCATTTTATTATGGTCAATAACTGGGTCATTTGTGACTGAAATGACATTTATCTTAGATGAAACTTATGTAGAATTTTCTGAGGAATCCGAATCTGCAATAAAAAATAGGAGTTTCTATTTAAAAAATCAAAGTTCCTCCCACCCGCGCCCCCATGGGTGGGGGTGGAAAGTTGAGATGGGTATCATTGGATGTCCCCCATCAGGACGAACAACTTTCATTACTAATTTTTTTTAATCCGATGCGTAGTTTTGGAGTTATTCCTTCCGGTCATTTTAAATGGGCCACCCTGTATATAATAGTTTTTCATCTTCAACTAATTTTCTATATTATTTAACTCAAAAAAGAAATTGTCAGAAGTAACCGAATGGTTTCATGAAGAAATGCAGAAGTTTCATTTAAAATATCATTTTTAAGGCAATCTAGTCGTCCCGCGCAGTCATGCAAAGGTTAATGACGGACATTTTTATCAATTTCTCTCTGAGTTACAGCGGTTTCAAGATATAATTTTTTTTTTTTCAAATGTTCCAAAACTTATGCCTTAAAGTGTAATTTTATAAATAGCCAAAACCCTTATCATGTCACTTCTTTATTAATATTTTAATACACTATATATTATAAATTAAATATGATTGTATATCATATATTAATAATGAAATAATACATAACTTGGGGGGTGTGGGAAGGGAGAGACTTAAGTATATAAAGTGGGATCAAAAAAGTTATCATGAGAAAAAATAAAAACATATAAACAATTTTTTTGAAATATGTAATTATAATTTAATAATTTTTTTATTCAATTTTTTTTTGTAAATTATTGGTATTATTTTTGTTTTTCTATTTGGATGCAAAAAAACTTTATATGCTATAATTTTACATGATTGGTACTGTAGAATTCTAATCTTACTAACAGTTTTGAAAGTGTATAAAAACAATTAGAAATAAGATAAGTTGAAGAAATAAGAATATGTTCATTTTAAATTAGCATAGTGTTATTGCGGTGTATGAAAGCCCTGGTTCGATTTTTCCAGTACACTTAGACTTATAATTTTGCAGAACTATAACAAATAATTTTAATTTATTGTAATATATTTTGAATGGTGTATTTTTAAAAAGTTCTAACAAACATTTTTTGTTAACAAATTCAAAAGCATCAAATTTAACTGATTAGTAATCAGTTCAATTTTAATTAAAATAACTATACTTATTCAAGTCAAAAGTGTTGTTTCGATATTCAATGAAATAAAAATTGGAATGAACCACTTTTTATAAACACAATAAAAATGATATTTATTTTTACAAAACTGTAATTTTTTTGAAAAATAAGTAGAAAAATCTATATACTCATATATTCAGTAGATAATATTGAGTGACCAAGATAAAATGTTTATTGATTTTAGATTATAGTGAAAAGGTCAACAATGATGTATTCTTTAACTTATAATGGGTTTTGAAAAAATTAATTTCTGGAAATATTATTTATTCATCATTATGAAATTGCAAAGCAAATAGATTTATTTTTCAGCCAATCATGTCTCAAGACATAATTGTATGTTATTCATTTCACGGTAAAATGTGTAAAAAAGGATGTTTGTAGTTATTACAAAATAACCAGTGTAAAAACTGCAGGCGCAGGCTTAGTTATTTTAATTTCAACTCAAATCGTGCAAACCGCTATTATGTTTAAATCGATCTTCGTTATGCTCTAAATTGAACTGAAGTTGCATCGTTCATATCAGAGTATTATAAAACAAAATAATTAATCAAGCTGCAAGGTAACAACTTACCCTAAAAGAGCTGATTCCTCGGCAGTGGTTGCGGTTGGCATCTTGCTTTTGTCCCTAAAACAGAATGGCGCCGAAATAATCACACAATCGGCCCTAGCGGCTTAAACTACCTCGCAGAAGGATCAGTGCAAACTAAAGTATCACGTGCATAACAGACTAATGTGGCGCAAGAATAACAACAATGATAATTGTCGAGTCGACACTCAATACATATGACGGGAGTGTATTTAAACTCTGTCTTTATTACACATCCAGAGAGCGAGGCAAAAAAATAAAATCAAGCAAAAGCATGTATAGTTTTAACAATGCATATTACGTTAAATGTATGTATATCTCGTTCACAACTTCGGCCAACGAGCAGCTTACCTTACCGGCCTGCTTTTCAGCCAGGTCGATCGATAGTCCTGGCACCAAAGACCGTTTTCATTAAGTTCAACTGTACTTTACATGAATTACACCAACAATTATTTTTGGAGCAGATGTGTCATAAACCTAATTTTCTCGTATTGTAAAAGCTTAAAGGTTTCTGTACATCAACGCAGCATTTAACACTGATTGATTTTTGAGGAGACCAATTAATGTATAATTGATTGACCAATTGTTTGAAACAGCAGCTTTTTTTCAGTTCCATTGCAAGAAAAAAATACTTCAAAGACAAGTGTGCTTTTAATTGAAAAAACATGTGAAATAAGAAAGTCTTAGATTTGAAAAAATAATGTTTTTAACTTTAAAAGCATGTCAATAGCTGAGTTATCAATATTTTTAATTGATATTTTATAATTTTAAGGGGCAAAAAAACTGCGTTAAATATCAAGTCTACGAATTTAATGTCAGAAATGTAAATTTATAAGTAAATAAAAGATACCGTTGCAGTACTTGTAATTTCTTGGTTCTGAATTTTCAAACTGCGGGAACTAGTAACGCATTTTACTGGTTTCATGAAATGTAATTTTTATGCTTAAAAATAAATTTTTCAAAACAAAAATATTAGCTTGACATTTCATTTTCAAACTATTTTTTCCGATTATCTTCAAGTTTTTTGAATTTTGTTGTATGGTTGTTGCTATATTTATGATTTGTAACTGGTTTACAAGTGTGTTGGCCAGCTATAATTTTTTCACCAAACTCTGCTGGGTTGTTCATCTGAAGAAATTTATTGTATATCTGCATTTTTAAATTTGTTGTATACAAAATAAAAATAAAGTTACACTGAGAGAACTGGATAGTTAAATGGAATATCTTCGATAGTAAATTTTTACAATTCTGGATAGTAATCGAACTCTCTATACAGATAGTAATATGTTTTGTTGACAGGCCGATTTTGATAAGTAAGTTTAGAAAATAGTAAGTAATAAAGGAAAAAATGTTTTATGAGTAGGTTAACGAATAATATGATTTAAAGACATGTCAATAATAAAATAAATTTAAAATTAATTAGTGATTTTTTTGTACTGAATTTTAAGGAGATTTAGTATGACTAAGCATAGTTGTATATATAAATCAAATATAAAAATATAAAACAATTTAAATTTTTTAATTATTTTGAATTATTATTATAAATTTTTGTTAAACATTTCTCAAGAAAAAGATTTGTCAATATTAGTTAAATAATAATAATTTATAATCATGTGCTAAAATAAAAAATTAAATTGCTAAAAAAATATAAAAATATTCATCCTGACCCAAAAAGCAAACTTTTTAGAACACGGAATTGGATTTGCTCTTGTTTTAGCATCAGAATTCTGAAAATGATTTTGAAAACGAAGTCCAAAATTTTTGTCGCATAGTGTAATTTTATATCAGTTAACTAAGTCAAAAAAATAAAAATAATGAAACAAATTATATTTCGAAAGATCTTTCGTCTTGGAAATTTAAATTCATCAAAATTTTCAGTCTACCTAATCAATTGGTTTCAAAATAAAAAGAAGTTTTAGTTAAGTCATTATGAAATGGCTCTGCGCAGATAGATAAAGTAAAATGACTCGCCTGAGATTCGTCAGTATAGCCTATGAGCCATCGAATTGTATGAATAGTAACTATTACACAAAATCATCACATCAGGTCGTTAATATTGTATTATGTTGTGTAACTGATTTTCAGTAAATCATATCGTATTTTTTAAAATTAGATATACATAAAAAAATAAATTATTTAAAAATGTATACTAATTTTATATAATCTAAACTAATGAATAATACTTTTTCTTGACATAATTGAAAGAGAGGATTGGTGGTATCATTTTAATGAGATTATGTAAGGCTCAAAAATCCAATTGGTCTCAAATTTACTTAAACATTCATAATAATAAAAAATAAAATTGGAAGTTTCTAAAAATGTTACAAGAAAATTATATTTAAACAAATATTATTGAAAAATTAAATAGAAATAAATAATGACAAATTGTTATTATTATCATATTAAATACTAATAAAGTTATTTATGTCCCAGCACCATTGTTAATTTTAAAAGCATTTGACATCTTGCTAAATACATTAACCTCGATTTATTATAGAAAAGTTTCATAATTTTATTTAGATAAACAACTGAGAATATAAATAAAGTCAACCTTTTGATCACGTGCAAGATTTTTTTAGATAAGATATGTTATTATACAATTTTAAAGCAATCAGAAGTCCAACAAATATTAAAATTTACATGATTTTTGACTCATTTAATATTTAGTATAATTGATTTTTAGGCTTAAAAATTTATTTATTCTATAACTTAATTATAATTTTTGAATTATAATAAATTCTCCGACCAGAATAGACTCACCAACTGAGATTATTTGGTCACTCTTTTGGTGACATTTCCAAATCTTAGAAATGTAATACGATGTCAATATAGTAATTGCCAATAAAGCAAGTTGAAAAAAAGAAAAATAAAAAATAAAATATAATTGGTCTGAATATTAAGATTTAAAAATGTGAAATTATGTAATATTTGTATACCTCGAACAAAAACCAACAATTTAAAAAAAATTGTAATTTATTATATAATCTACTTGCTGGAATATACTTGAATCATGTTTATTTTTCTCTTAGTAAAGTAATTTTTTTTTTTGGAAAAAGTTAAATATACTTGTTTCGAGTATGTAATTAACTCAAATTATATAAGTAAATTTTTCACTAGATTCAAGTAAAATATACTTGGTTCAAGGTAGCAGTTTTTTCAGTCTATAGCCCAACTGGGCTTGGACAATTTTTAAAAAAATTTGATTAATTTGAGTGGATTTTTTAAATTTCTTGAAATGTTAGGGCAATGTCCACACAGCCGATTTCCGTCGTACCCGTAACATACAGGGTGTGAAAAAAGTTCCGGTACATACAAATATCTCGAGAAATACGCATCGGATCGAGAAACGGAAAAAAAAGTATCAAATATTTTTTTAAAATTTATCCAATGATTTCAAACTCAACCCCCCACCCCCACCCCCTGGAGGTGGAATGGGGGCCAACTTTAAAATCTTAAATGAGAACCCCTATTTTTTATTGCAGATTCAGATTCCCCAGATAAAATTACATTATTTTCACCTACAAGTTTTTGTATTTCAGTCGACAGATGGCGCTGTAATCGACAAAAATCAAAATTGGTAACAATTTGTTGGAAAATAGGAATATCTCGAGAAATACGCATCGGATCGAGAAACGGAAAAATACGTATCAAATATTTTTTGAAAAGCTATCCATGAATACCAAAAACACTTTTTCTGGAAACTAAGTTTAGCGTTACCCAGAAACAACGATGTATTAGTTTTCTGTTCCCTTCGGGGAGCTTATTTAATGTGAGTCCCCTTGCCTCTCACTGTTCAGCTATGGAATTAAAATAAACGGAACATAAAACTGATAACAGTAAACTGAAAATAAAGTTGAACTAAACAAAAGTAGAAATTAAAGTGTCAAAAAAAATTGGTCGAGTACAATTACGATAGTAAATGTTCGAATTGTTTGCCGTCAAGTTCTTGATAATAAGCTAGTCGATGATAAAACGATTCAACGCAGCGTGTGAAATATTGTTCAGGAATCATTGCATATTCATCAAGTATTCGTTGACTTAATTCATTTAAAGTAAGGGGTTTGGTTTTAAAAACTCTTTGACCTATCCAACGATCAGGAAAAACAGTAATTAAATATTCACGAACATTTCGACCATAATGTGGTGCAGCACTCATTTAATTCATGAACTAAAGACAATTTATAAGGATGAAATTTGTGTTTTCTCAAGATCTTGTGGACAGACTTGTTATCCATTTCATGCACCTGGACAGCTTTACGAGTACTTAAGTGTGAATCCTCAAGAAATGTTAATAAAACTTCTAAGGATTTATCGTCATTTGTTGCTGCTGTTGGTCTTCCTGACCTATCCCGATCTTTAACATGACCTGTTTCTTCAAACTTTTTAACTGTCCTTTCCACAGTTGATATTGAAATCGGCTGTTGTCCAACCCTAAAAGTATCGTTAAAAAGATGTTGTACATCACGATAAGTTCTTTGCAAATCACCCCAACCTTTCATTATCAAAATAGACATCCTTTCCTTTTCATTTATGTGTTGCATCTTAACCTACTTTGTTTATTAGAGACCTTTCCAGTTCAACTACTGAGAGTACAATAAAGTCTAATTGCACTACTCTGTCTCTTACAATAGGACGAAGTTCACGGTCCAGCCGCAGAGAAGCCGTGATCAGTTCTTTGGGAATCCAAATGTGCAATAAAAAATTGGGGTTCCCAATTAAGATTTTAAAGTTAGGATTGAGTTTGAAATCGTTGGATAAATTTTCAAAAATTATTTGATACGTATTTTTCCGTTTCTCGATCCGATGCGTATTTCTCGAGATATTTGTATGTCCCGGTGATTTTTCCACAATATAAATGTTGGTGATATGAATTTGTAAAAAGGTGTCAGTTATACGCCGAAACCAACATCAATGTAGTTAATAAAATTATGAATGAATTTTTATGAGTCTATTCTGGTCTAAAACTTGTTATATTTCTTTAACAAACACGATAATTGCAATGTAAAAATATGAAATAATCTTTACAAAAATAATTAAGTACGCTTTTTATTATTCATTTAAGCTGACTGATACATATTAAAAATAAAATGTACCAGATAAAAGGTTTTTGTTGCTAATCAATATTATGATATCTATATTTGTTTACAAACATTATTTGTATTTTTCTGTTCAAATATTAAAACAGTTTTAACCCATTCACTCCCTTAGAAGTGTTAACGCGTCAGTCATATCTTTTCATAGTTAAACAGAGGCGGTTACTAAGAAAAATTTACTACACGGATTTGTCTCAAAAAACAATAAACTAAAGAGATTGACGTGATATACTTTTAATTAAAAAATATAATTATATTTTGTTATTAAAAAATATTTTCAAGAAGTGACGAACTGACATCAACTTGTACATTATTAAACATATTTGTTAATAACTAATTATAATTCAAATTTTAAATCAAAAGTATATCACGACAATCTCTTGCGTATTCAGTTTATTTTCAAATTTTTCATATAAATCTGTGCAGCAGATTATTTTTCAGTAACCTCCCCCGTTTTACATGTGAAAGGATATGACTGATATATCGCCTTAACACTCTCAGAACAAGACATGATTATTTTCATATTTGGCACTCATTTTCATGCAGATTATTTTATACATTTTTTATGCTTAAATAAAAAATTTTAATTATAAACAAATACATTATTGATTAGATGTATACTTTGTTTTAAAACAAAAACTGAATTACTTAAAAAATAAATTTTAATTTTTTTTTCTACCTGAATAAAATAATATAAAAAATTGTGTACAATTTTATATTTACGATCTAAATATGAAAGGCAATTTGATAATTTATTCTTTTTTTTTAGTCTTAAAGAAAATATAATTCGATTGCAAAACATCATTTTTTTCAAAATAAATTTATTCAAAAATTTTATAAAAAAATATTAAGAATTACTCAATAATGAATTTATATTATCTAAAAATTATTATTAATACATAAAATATGTATAGAACTATTAAAAATGGCAGGAAAATGATTGCACAATATAAAAATAATCCTGGCTTTTTTAGAACGTGTTAACATGTCTGAAGGGTATTTTTGACGCTTTCTACCAGTGCATTTACCTGCCGGGAGTAACGAATGGGTTAATAGAAAAAATAATATTTAAAATTTTGAAGGCGTTATTTTTGAAATATACATAAAAAAATTATCAGAATCCATATCCATTCATTTTTTATAAACAAAATTTTGTCGAAAAGAATGAATGTAGAAAACGTCATTATTTAAAACCAAACCTGATTACCCTAGTAGGAATCGTAACTGGGCTCTATATGGGCCCTATCTCGAATAAATTTTGGCCCTAACTGAGGCTAATACTGGTCCTATATCAGATTTGAAGTGGCCCCACGCGAAATGTAACGCCTCGCCCTTACAAATCCTAGACAGGACAACCATGCTAGGGCCTACTTGGCCCAATGATCGGATCCAGGAAATAATACGCTCTTATTTCCTCATAGCAAATGAACATTGGGCCACAGTTGGCCTAAGCCTGGTACCCAATTATCGTTCAACAAAATTGCATTAATTTCAATTATTTATTCATTTTTAATAAATATTTACACTTATAATTTTGTTAAGAGACTATAATAATAATAAATAAATTTTACTTTGCACTTAGATTCACCAAGTTTTTAATATTTTTATTTAAAGAAAAAATTATAATTATTATAATTACTTTATGTTTCAGAAAATTAATTAATCTAGTTTTGCACAAAACACAGAAATATTTGACAACTTTTGTAGTTTATCTGAGGATAGGAAAGCACTAAAGTATGACATCACATTTGTAGATAGAGAAGGCGGTGTGAAATAATTTTACGAATTTTAACGAAAAAAAAGAGTTTGAGTTCAAAAGTTATTAAAAGTGTAAAATGTAGTATACGGATGGTCCCTAAAATTATGAAAAATGTACGGGAAATCGTAAAATTGTGTGGGAGTTGTACGGGAATTTTTTTTCTTAAAGTCGCTGGACATTCTGAAAAAGTTATAAAGAAATAACAAACAATATATGATGTTGTAGCGTGACAATTCACGTAAAGTTAACAGTCTCGCCATGTAAAATTGTAATATATGGAATGAAAATTAGCTAAGATACTCGACCGAGTATTTTAATGAATCACATTTAATCTGAAGCCATGACGTTTGCTGTATTCATTCTTTTCGAATATGATTTTCTTTATATAAATAATACAAAATTAAAACCTTTTATATGATATAATTATTAATAGTTTTAATTTATGGTTCCAGTAATAGATACGTTAATCTGGAACAACCATTTCAGCACAATCAGTCCGGACTAACTTAACATTTAGTACTCATTAATTACTAATTAATTACTTCCTAAGATATATATTATTATAAATAAATATCGAAATAATTAAAAAAGGATAACATAATTTTTTTTTCCAAATAACTCAAATGATTTATATTAGTGTGTTGGGCCGGAGTAATAGATGAAGTTTGGATAAAAAGTACTTTTTCTTTACTATTATCCCCTGTATGACTCGTATTTGTGAGTTGTGCGTGAATAGGATCCGATTGCTAACTTATTTTTTGTACTTTGTTCATTCTTGAATTATTCCTAAATTAGCATGCAAAACTCTTATTGAGTTGTGAATGTGAAGAAAATATTACTTAAGTATATTAATAATATCAAGCGTTAATTAGTAGTATTAAGGATTGGCTCCCTATGTATAAAATATAAAGAATTAAGTTAAACTTTGCATAAATGTTGTACTTATATTTTTTAGATCATATGATTTATTTCAGATTTTTTTATCATTTTTGTTTTCGAGATAATTGAATTTGAATTTCTTGTGTGTTCTATCTTGACACGTTGGTTTGAAAGGAACGCCAT
The DNA here is from genome assembly GCA_022817325.1 of Idris sp. 1 HC-2018. Lineage (NCBI taxonomy): Eukaryota > Metazoa > Arthropoda > Insecta > Hymenoptera > Scelionidae > Idris > Idris sp. 1 HC-2018. Next base: position 3,202 of record JABFPM010002431.1, on the reverse strand, counting down.
ATACTTATGGTTTCGTGCTATTCTAAACAACGTGTCGAAATAGGAAACACAAGAAATTCAAATTCAATCGTCTCGAAAATTAAACGATAAAAAATTGTGAAATAAATCATTTGATCTCACCAATTATTTCAACATTTTTTCAACGTTTTATTTAATTCTTTGTTTTTTGTATCATAACAAGCTATTATCCTTAATCATCACATGACGAGATGATTTTTCGATTTTTTGTACCTAGAGGCCAAATATAGCTATAAAAAGCTATTTTTTTCGCAACACCCTAATAAACAAACAATATATTGATTTTAGTTTTTCAATAAGTTTCAATGGTTTCTAGTCTGCACCCTTCACAATTTTAGTAAAACAAGATGTAGTTTCATCCAAAAACTGATTCTGAAAAATTTAATCAATATTTTCTGGTTTTAAAAGAGTGTTTTCGATTTGAGTACGTCCTATTTTATTTTCTTTTTCACAGCCTCTTGTGCAGGTAACTTTCTCAATTTTTGTTCGTAATACTTTCATGAAGTGCTCAGCTATCATTTCAACCTCAACATTGCAGTCAAGATGGATAACATCTAATTCGTTCATCCGGTTTAATTTTGTGAGATTGAATAAACTTTCTGAGCATATTTGATAGATTTTTGCATTCAGACGTTCACTTTTTAATATTTCTAGAATCATTTTGAAGAAATCATTGTCTGATTTTTCTTTAATCTAGAAAAAATCATTTGATTATAAATTATGTAATTTTTACATTTTTCAAACTGTTACTGAGAAAAAGAAAATTATGATAAAAATTATCGTTTGCCTAATATCATCATATAAGGTCGACATCACAAGAATACATTGGAAAAGACTATTAAATTCACAAGTGTTTGATAATGAAATAATTTTACCATTTACTTCATGTTCTTGGAGAATAAAACATGACGCATTTTTTATTTTTGGAACTTTATTAGTTGCAGCTTTCTTCCAGGATAATGATTCCTTGACATAAGTTTTATTTTGCCCCAAGTAAAGGCTTCGTGTGTTTGGAGGACAATTTTTATTTATAAAGTTTTTGACCTTACGAGTATGCGGCTGACTACTTTTGGAACAATCAGAGCACAACAGTCTATGAAAACCATAAACTGGTTCTTTATCAAAGGTGATAGAGAAGTCGTCAATTATATACACTTCCTTACCACAGCCAATACAATTATCTGTACCTTGTGATAAGTCAGCATTCTGATCAGCAGAAAAATTCTTTACAGCAGTGGAAATAACACAGTCGGAATTCTGGTCATTATTGATCCTATCATTGACAGTATGTTTATCGAGGGGTAAGAGAACATCTTTACCGAGTTAATGACTAACAGGTCATTTTTGCAGTGTGCTTTTGACAGTAACTGAACGGGTTTTTGTAGACCTTTTTTATGGTGAGTCTTCTCAGCAGAAGCTTGACCTCTCCAATCTTCTTTTTCTTGAGAAGCAATAAATTTACGCACATGATTGCCAAATATGTTCAGCATTCATGAATTTTGGTATAACAGCTATACCATAATTTTGGTACGGCTGTTGCGCCAAAATTTTGCACAGCTACCATGCCAAATGCAGGGGGCCGACATGTCAAACCACTTGCGTTGAGGTTATACCAAAATGTTGCCGTCTGTTGTGCAAATATCTTTTTCTGGCACTTATTTAAAATGTCATTCAAATTTTTGTCATCAACGTTTGCCTTTCGACCGACTTTCATTTTAAAAAAAAAATTACATTTAAGGGGGGAATTCTAATTAGAGAGCTCAGAAAAATAGTCATTTTTCAATCATTTTTTTAGCACTGAAGGGAACAAGGAATAAATTGGTACTTTTTATATTATTTTTCTACATGTTAGAGGATTCTAAAAAAAATGTATAACAAAAAAGTTCAAAAAACATAGGGCGTTATTGTCGTTGTAAAAGAAAGCGCTCACCAAGCAGTTGTCAAACTGCGTACACGATCACATCCGTAATTTTGAAGCAAATTTAATTTTTTTTCCTATATTCGTAAAGACATAATCTTCTAGGTGAACTAAAAATATCATTAACATATGCAAAAATGACACTTTGGAACAATATTGAAAATAAAATTGATGTTTTTCTTGAAAATGTATGCTGTTTTTTCGAAAAAAAATGTATTTAATTTTAATTATTTTACAATTTTCGTAGTTCATTGACGAGAGTTTTTATTTACCTTCAGCTATATCAGCTATGTCAGGACTATAAAATAATTCTTCCTCTTCTTCATTAAATTCATCTTGAAGCAAATTATTTAGTCTACGAGCTCTTCTTGCCTCTTCTGTACTGCTTAAACTACGTCGAACTTGTCGCGATATACGACAGGCATCGTATTCCTCGGCAAAATTTTTGCATTGGAGACTCATGTTAATTTATAAATGATTCATTATTTGTAAAATAGATGAATATCCTTCGTTAAATATACATGCAGCAATAAAAGCAACCATTTGAACGACTTTAAATCCTGAATTTAAATGTTTTGGAACAAGACGCCAAACTGTGGAATTGAAACTCTCATTTGAGTTTTGTGTATGTCCACCTAAACATCGTTGTAAAAGTTACGAACTTGATAACTCTTTATAAATTGGTATAAGATGCTTTTCGATTTCAAGAACACTTAATCATTTTGGATGTTTGTAATCTGCTGTTTGGTATTTTGCTTTTGCTTTTGCCACTCGCACCAACTGTCAGGTCCTTTCGGGCAATTGCTGTGTCGTGGTGTTCACCATAAAAATTTGATTTTAATATACTGCTAAATGTTTTTGCATTTCCATCTCTAATGTTATTCATGTATTTAACTCCGTATATTTCCTCTGATGCAGAGAGCATTTCCTTGACAGTTTCTACTTCCATTTTACCAGCAGATCCTTCGTGATTTGCACTACATTCGTTTACATGTTCTTCGTACTAATTAGCGTACTCAACAGTTTCTTTCTTATCCTACCACATTGTGCAAGCATGACAATAACCACTTTTCACGACGAGATCTACTATTTTTCCAGTATAATATCCTATCAGTGTTGTCACCGAATAATTTGACGACAATCCTCGTTTTTTCCACGATCCATCACCTGATACCTTGAAATGATTTTCTATTCTCCCATTTTTTTTGTTTTCCTCTTTTTCTTCTTTGACAGCTTTTTGACATACATTATCAAACACTAAACTAA
>JABFPM010002430.1:4071-16738 GCA_022817325.1 Idris sp. 1 HC-2018 | reverse complement strand
AAGTTATTTAATTAATATTTAATTTCGCAAAGTCTACTTAAAGTCCACTTAATGTTTCCTGAATAAGTAAACTCAAAGATAACCGACAAAAGCGGAAATTCGGTATTGTCTGAGGCGCATTATGGATAAATTTCTGCTACGAATCTGCGTGGTTGAGCGACACTTTAAGGTCCCTTTAAGTGGTTGAACGTTAACTAAATCATGAAATTTGCATAAATAATATACAGATACCCCTCGTAAAACGCGGCAGTTCGGTTCCAAACTTTAGCAAATTGAATTATTTTTTATTATAAAAGTACCATTATAAATTTAAAATCGTTTATATTATCATTTTATAATATAACTAAATATATTAATATTACTATTTTATTATATATTAATAATAGTATTTTAACATTTTTAAACACTATTTAAGTAAAAAAAACAAACAAACAAAAATTGTGAATAAAAAAATGGATCTACGGAGCTCCAGGTGGTTTAAAAAAGAAATCAGTCATTTTTTCTGTTTTCGTTTACATTCCAATTACTTCTTAATTTCTTCATAACGTGCTAAGCAGTTACGAAGTTCTGTTTTGAATTTTGCACATCTTTCTGCTAAAGGATCAATATTCATAAAATGATTCATGATTCTTTCAACTTGGAAAAGTGACTAAAATTGTTGAGCAGTTCGAAAATTTTTCAAAGAAAAATGAATCTTTCAATATTTTGAGTCGCGTTATAGCGAAACTGGTACCGCGTTGTACGCAAAAGTGTCGCCATTGAAAAATAGCGTTATAGCGAAACCGCGTTATGAAAGTGCCGCGTTATACGAGGGATATCTGTATTAGGATGGGTTGCATTTATTTGTTTCGTCTGCTACACCCTTAAATCAAAGTTTAATAAAAAGTTATTCCCACGCTTTTTGTAATTTTTTCTAAATTTAAGAGACTACTGGTGGCCCCGTAAACCCTCATTTTTTGCCCAATTTTTAAATTTGAATTCGTAAAGTGGTTCACATCGATCGGATTACGCCTGTTTTTGGATATGTTGTTTACTTAAATGCCCTTCTAAGGTCACCCAAATTTATCCTGTTCCCTCTTTATTTAATCTTGTGCCCATCCTGTTGAAATTTACCTTTTGAAAAATGTTACAAAAAATTGCTTTATTGTTCCAAATTAAGTTTATTTTCATAAAATCAATCCGCAAAAATATGTTTATGTACATTAAAAATAAAATAAACCTAAAATTTTATATTTGAAACTTTCAAATTAAAAGCATAAGTGTTATTTTCTTGAAAAAATTGAAAAATTAAAATATTGATATAAAAAATTGTAACCTTTATCATTAATAATTTGCTGTCAAATGTGTATTAAAAAAAAAGAAAAAAAAATCTGGCTCTTCAAATTTTTCAGTCAAGAGCCTCTAAATAAATGTATTTCTTGCTTCATAATATATCAGCTTTTAGTCTCTACATGTTTAAACCAATCGGCATAAATAAGTTCTGGCATTTCCCTTGTTAGAGCACTTTTTGTTTCTTTTCAGCCAAAAACAACTTCTTTCATACCTAATGTTATTATAATGACCAAATGAAGGGTTTTTTGATGCAAAAAAATTTGAAATTTTCTTCTGCTTTTTGCAGAATAACTTTTGCTCTATAAAATCTTCTTCTATACAATTTCATTTTTCAGAATCTATTAATGAAGAACAATTATATTATGTACAAAAATGTAGTACAAATTAAATAAACAATGAAAACAATAAAAATTTAAAATTTTAATATATGCAGCATATATGCTACAAAGTAACACTAAAAGTTAAATTAACCCTTATAAAACTAAATACTTGACTTCAGTTTAATTACATTACATCATAAAAACAATTAAAAACATTATTGAAATCCATAACATTCATAAATTTTCTAATAACCTCAGTTGAATTTTCAAAGTTTAAAAAAAAGAATGGCAAAAAATGATAACTTGATGTTGTCAAGGGAAATGATGAATTGTTAACTTCTGTTTAGTTCATTTGTTTTCTTGTGTTTATTTGGCATATGAGAGTACAAAACTGTCAAAATTAAATCTTCACTTTTTGCACACTAAATTAATGGAGTATAATTACAAATTATAATTTATTCAAAACTAAATAAAAATTCGCAAAATCAAAATAAATCAAAATGAGAGAAATAGTCCATGTTCAAATTGGCCAGTGCGGCAACCAAATTGGCTCAAAGGTAACTCTTAAATAAACAATATTTAACATCTTTTTATCTGACAACTCTATTTTCAATCAATTTTTAAAAATTGAATTCCTTAAAACCGAAATATTAGACTTTTTCTTTTTCTGACAATTCAGTTAGTTTTGAATTTAATCAATTAATTTTACAGGTGATTTTCCAGTAATAGTAGTAATTTTCAAGCATAATTTTCAAGCATAAATTTTATTTAATTAAAACTTTCAGTTTTGGGAAGTTATATCAGAAGAGCATGGGATAACCGTTGATGGTGAGTACCGGGGCGAAAATCCCCAGCAAATGGAACGAATCAATGTCTACTACAACGAGGGTCCGGATAACCGGTATGTCGCCCGAGCCATACTCATCGACCTCGAACCCGGAACCATGGGCAGCGTCCGGTCCAGCAAATACGGCCGACTGTTTCGTCCAGACAACTTCATCTACGGCCAATCAGGAGCTGGCAACAACTGGGCTAAGGGTTACTATACCGAAGGTGCCGAGTTGGTGGAACCAGTCCTGGATGTTATCAGAAGAGAGGCCGAGACCTGCGACTGCATCCAGGGATTCCAGATGACCCACTCCCTAGGTGGCGGCACCGGCTCCGGCATGGGAACTCTTCTAATGTCAAAAATCCGAGAAGAATATCCCGACAGAATAGTCGCCACTTTCTCAGTGGTGCCCTCTCCAAAAGTGTCAGACACTGTGGTGGAGCCCTACAACGCGACCTTCGCCCTGCACGAGTTGGTTGAAAACACCGACGAGACCTTCTGCATAGACAACGAGGCACTTTATGACATCTGCTATCGCACTCTAAAAATTAAGGAGCCTTCATATAGTGATTTAAATCATCTGATTTCGGCCACTATGTCTGGGGTGACCACTTGTTTGAGATTCCCGGGACAGCTGAATGCTGACCTGAGAAAACTCGCTGTCAATATGGTACCTTTTCCTAGACTACACTTTTTCATGTCCTCGTTTGCACCACTTATTGCTCCGAATTGCAAGATGTACAGACCATCCTCGGTCACTGAACTTACGTATCAGATTATGGATCCTAGAACCATGATGACCGCTTGTGACCCGAGACATGGAAGGTAAAAAAAATAATTATTATCAGTAATAATTATTACTTGTTAAAATTAAAATTGAATTTTGAAAAAACTTCAATTATTATGTAACGAAACTTTCTTTTCACCTCAATTTATATCCTTCCAATTCAATTAATAGTGTAAAGACTTTACTTTGTTCCCCCACCATTTTCTCTATTAAAATGGTGGGGGTACAAAGTAAAGTATTTAAAACATAAACTAGCTAATATTTAACTGAAAGAAAATATTAATAATCTAAAGACCTTACAATATATCTATAACTGACCCTCAAAAACGACTGTTTTATTTAAAAATTAGAGATTGCTGATTATAAATTTAATTAATACAGGTATTTGACAGTAGCTGCAATATTTCGAGGCAAAATGTCAATGAAAGAGGTGGAGGATGAAATTTACAATATCCAGCAGAAGAAATCTGATTATTTTGTCAAGTGGATTCCTAACAACATGAAAACTGCGGTCTGCGATGTTCCTCCTCGGGGACTAAACATGTCTGCCACTTTTATTGCTAACTCAACGGCAATTAACGAACTTTTCAAGAAAACTGCGGAACAGTTTGCAGCCATGTACAGACGAAAGGCCTTTGTTCATTGGTACACAGTGGAGGGCATGGACGAGATGGAATTCAACGACGCCAATGCAAATGTTAATGACCTGATATCAGAATATCAACAGTATCAAGAAGCTCCCGATGTCTCGGATTTTTATGCAGAAAGTGATGAAGAAAGTAATAATTAACACGACTTTTTGGATCTTTGTTTTTAAAAAAAATTGTTTTCTAGTTTATTTACAGTATTTTGGAAGCCTTTTTTATAATATTGTAAATTTTTTAATGTTGTATAAACTGTTTGCAATAAATGTTCTCTTTGAAGTAAAATATTTTTATTTTAACTGACTAATTGGAAAATTAAAATTCGAAGATAAACTATAAAGTTTCCTACGAAGGTCGCAGTTTTATTGGATATTATTTATTGTCTGTAAATTCATTGATAATAAAAGTCTTGTTAACATTGATATTCAGACATTTTTCCATTCAAATTCCGTTATTTGATATTTTATTATATAATTAATTTATTAATCCTACTAACTGATGGATTAGAAATAAAAAGGCAACAGTTTGTTTAAAATTTACTAATATATATTAAATAGTACAAATTGATATAAAATTTTTGTCATGCAAACCTTTGAATTCTATAACGACGATGATTATTTTACTTACATTTAATCCAAATTATAAAACTACATAAGTATCATTCTTTAGTGCGCTTTCAGAGTTTGAAATCAAAATTTGGACAACCACAAAAATTCAAGCAAAACAAACTATATGTAATTCCACAAGAACCACAATAATTTACACTTAAACAAATTTGGCTTGAAGCAATTTTCAATTAAAAATTCATAATCAAAATTTTTACAATTAACTATTTCGAAAAGATACAACATTCCATCGAAAATAAATAATTTTCTATGAAAAAAACTGCTAATCTACCAACAATATAAATGAATTGTTTTGAATGTAACCAATTAAAATTATCAATACAAATAATTGCTGCCTCATTCTTGATCGCAAGTTTCAAAATCATCAGCGCACTCTTCAGTTTCGAACTCTGCATCCTCTTCAGCGGTTGCTTCTTGATATTGCTGGTACTCGGACACCAGGTCGTTCATGTTGGACTCCGCCTCGGTGAACTCCATCTCGTCCATACCTTCCCCAGTATACCAGTGCAAGAACGCCTTTCTCCTGAACATCGCCGTGAACTGTTCGGAAATTCTCTTGAACAGTTCCTGAATCGCTGTAGTGTTTCCAATAAAAGTCGACGACATCTTGAGGCCCTTCGGAGGTATGTCGCAGACAGCAGTTTTCACGTTGTTCGGGATCCACTCGACGAAATACGAGCTGTTCTTGTTCTGCACGCTGAGCATCTGCTCATCGACCTCCTTCATGGACATGCGGCCCCGGAACACCGCAGCGACGGTCAGGTATCTTCCGTGTCTGGGGTCACAAGCGGCCATCATGTTTTTCGCGTCGAACATCTGCTGGGTGAGCTCGGGCACGGACAAGGCTGAGTACTGCTGCATGGACCTGGAGGTGAGTGGAGCAAAACCAGGCATGAAGAAGTGCAGTCTGGGGAAGGGCACCATGTTCACCGCGAGTTTTCTTAAATCCGCGTTTAGCTGTCCTGGAAATCTCAGACAAGTTGTTACGCCGGACATGGTCAGGGAGACCAGATGGTTCAGATCTCCATACGAGGGATTTGATACCTTCAGAGTCCTAAAAAGTAAAAAAAATCAAAATTAATTAGAGCGACGAAATAAGTAAATGAAAATTAAGGGGAGGTTCCGATCTAGAGCTTAAAAAATCGATTTTTGTACATTTTTTGAATCTACAACATGTCTTTAATATGCTCCTTGAAGGATTTTTCGTTTACTTAATTTTTAACGAAGATACAGCTCATTTAAATAGAGCGTGCACAACAGCGGCGACGTGTGTCTCGAAACTTTAAACGCGTTTTTCTCGAAACGACATTTTTACGTGCGCGGTGAAGCATAACTCGTGATTAAGTTATCGGATTGACTTCTAATAAAGTGCTATCTAATCGGAATTGAATTGTCCCGGTCTTGAATATCATGAAATTTTAAATTTTTAACAATAAATAGTTTTTACGACGTTTATATAAAAAAAAATGGTGAAAAGATAGCACTTTTTGATCAAGATAGTGTAATATTGCCAAAAACGTCCGATTTAAAAAAAATATACTCAGGACCGAAGGATAACCTTTAATTAAAATAATTTTGTCTTAATTCATGTTTCTGATAAGTTTACAAGCCTGAGTGCTTCACCGCGCAAATACATGCACGTCGCGCACAGCCTCAAAGATCCGTAGATGGAGTCAACATTTTGGATTTAAAAAAAATTGTCCAGTTGTTCTTTTAATAATAAACAAATAATACAAAATCCCGTGTTTTTATTTTATTTCTAAGTACCTCAAAAAAATTATTGAAAATACTCGATTTTTCGAGCGTTAGACCGGAACCTTCTCTTGATTATAGTAGAAAAACAAGTTAATTTATTGTAGATTATAGGTATATTAGGGTGTTGAAATGTAAAATTTTGTTTACATGGTAGCATGTTATTTAAAAAAAAAGCTATTTAAATTTTAGCTAGTTTTCATAAAACTCAAAAGTTTCCACTGTTTTAATATTAACGAAAAATATTTGTTAATACTTTAAATGTAGGAAACACCATTCAAAAATGAGGTTCTTTTGTAACAATTATATTTATAGGTATACCTAAAGCAGATATCATAGAGGGCCTCATTGTCAATACAATAGGTCTCGTCGGTATTTTCGACCAGCTGGTGAACAGAAAGTGTGGCATTGTAGGGTTCCACAACGGTGTCTGACACTTTTGGACTTGGCATCACCGAGTAAGTATTCATAATTCTGTCTGGATACTCTTCTCGGATTTTGGAGATTAACAGAGTTCCCATTCCAGAGCCGGTACCACCACCTAGGGAGTGGGTCAGCTGGAAACCCTGGAGACAGTCGCAGTTTTCGCATTCCTTGCGGACGACGTCAAGGACCGAGTCCACGAGCTCAGCGCCCTCTGTGTAGTGACCTTTGGCCCAGTTGTTGCCAGCACCACTTTGTCCGAAGACAAAGTTGTCTGGACGGAAGAGTTTGCCGTAGGCTCCGGAGCGGACTGCGTCCATGGTGCCTGGTTCCAGGTCGAGAAGAATAGCTCGGGGGACATATTTTCCACCATTGGATAAAGTTGCAACTGAAATTGTTGAGTTTTATTAGTATTTTTGAGTAATTTTTTGATAATTTTATAAAGATTCAACGCTTTTTGGTGGAATTTTTTATTCCGAAAATTCAAATTACCACCGATTATTATTTTCAGTATAACTTTAGAATAGGAGACTTTTTACGTCAGTAGACGCTGAGTTTGATACTTAAAAGTTAGCTATTTTTAAGGAACGCGTTATAAATTAAGTACATAAAGATTTTTCATGGGGAGTACAATTGCATGATTATATTTTAACCAAAAAAAAGGTCTTGCTAACAAAAATTAAACCTTTTTCGAGTTCATGAATTGTCTTGAACTTATAAATTTAAACTTAAAAATCGATTTACTACAACGTTAAAACATCTCTTCTTTTTAATTTACCGTTTTAAATATTTCTTTTAATAGAAAACCCCATAAATTTTCTGTCTTCTAAAGGGTCCCATTATAGGATGAACTAAAATAAAATTCCTGCTAAAAAATGAATGCTTATTTTCATTTTTTACATTTTTGAGTTTTACCAAAATGAACACAACATTTTTCACATAAAATTGTAAACTATAATGCTACTTTTTGTTTTTTCGTATTTTCCACCTTTAAAAAAATTTTCAATTAAAAACCCCGTTAAAATATTTTTTTTTTTTCAATTGTACTCCGTATAAAAAATTAAATAAATAGTATCATTATTATAAAACAAACCCATTTTATACTTGATTTTTAATGTAATCTCGCCCTTTAATTAAGTGACATGTCTCAAACTTTTATCGCTTCATTAAAATTTCTCTCGCAGCGTCTTGTTCTAACATACCGCTATGTCAACTACTTTTCAAAAGAAGAAACAAGGTTGTGCATATTAATATCATTTATAACTTAATCGGCTAAATTTGATTTAATATAAAAAAGTTTACTAAAATATATATAATTCCTAAGGGATATAAAATTAATTTAAAAAAAATTTCAAACTCTAAAAATACATTCTACATAATTAAATCTATTAAAAAATAAATCAAACTTCTGTTTTAAATTATAATTGAAAGACGGAAATACTTATAAGGAAGGACCATGTTGCACATTCGGAATGCAAATAGCCGTACACAATCAATGCTTTTATCACATTAGCTAACGTCTCTTTCAACTTACACACTGTTTGTGTTTTAGTACAAAAAAGGAAAAAAAAACTTAAAACGCCATATGAATCATATGTGCACACGTTCAACCAGTTTTCTAAAGGGTGAAAAAAATCAAGGGGTGCAGACACGTGCACAAAAGAATTATTTTCGGTCCAAGTATTAGCGGTTTTTTTCTTCTTTTTTTTTTGTGGAATTCTCCGCGTCGCTTAAAAGACCAATTTTAGAGTGCCAGAATAAGTTTGATATTTTACTTAAAATTTTTTCGTAAATTATTCTCGAATACTTTGTCATTCAATCATATATGAAATTGTATAGGTATATAGTTATACAAACCAGACGCCTCGTTGTAATAAACAGAAATTCTTTCCAACTGCAAATCGCTGTCACCGTGATAAATTCCATTTTGATCTATGCCATGTTCTTCGGAAATGACTTCCCAAAACTGTGAACAAAAAAAAAACAAATCGATAATTACTTGACGATATTTATATAATGATCTGTAAATATAATGTATTATTTGTGCGCTAAATCCAAAAATAAATTAGAAAATACAAGTTTTATTATATGAGTTGGTCCCATGAACGAGGACAAAAATAAAATTGACAGAGGTTCATTGTACTTAAAGAAGAGAACTCATTTTGTGTATTTTTGTACGTGCCTATAAATTTTACACTTGTCACTTGGTTAATTCATTTTTACATTTGTGTGATTGTTAGACGTAAATCAAAAAGCGTACACAGACTTTATGTGTAATTTTCTTTTGCAAAAATATTACCGTCATTAATTATTCTAAAAACGTGCGACTTTTGATGACGAATATAACTGTCACGTAAAATTTGTAAAGTTAAAATTTGCCGTACTATTTTCATAGATAGTAAAGAACCACAGATTGTAGATGAAAGTAGAATTTTTATGTTTTATCTTTTTGATATAAAAATACATAGTTAAGCTAAACTTTTTTTTCTTTAAACTTGTTCATTTTTCTAAACACACACAATGCGGGTAGTTTAACTAGACATTTAGCTTGCAAATGCACGGAGATTATAGTGACATATGCAGGCCGCGTAAACCTGTTGCATTTCATGCATTTACAATCCAAGAGTGAACGTACGAGCTAAAAAACCGTATCATTTGAAGCGAAAATGTCTTCTCATTATTTTCACTACGTTAGAAATAAAATTCACTAGTTTTTCTCAAAAAATTTTCAATTTTAGAATCTTTTTTTAAAAAACATTTTAAATTTATTTTTGAAAAAAATTAATTTACACAATAAATATTTTTTTTAATTATAAGTTTTATGAGTTTTCAATTTTCATTGGTGTACATTTTTTATGTTAAGTGAATTTAATTTTGAAATTAATGTATTTTTCATCAATTAAAATATATACATTAATCAGCTAGACAAATTGCTAAACTTTAAAGGCCATTAAATGTTGCTTTTTGAAATACGTATTTTATTTCAGATGTGATACAGAGTAACTTTTAGCTCTGGGTAGCACCACCCAGGCAGCAACAGATGATGTTCCAAAAACGTCACAAAATCAACCAAAAAACAACGTCTCACTCGAGCGCAGTCTGAGAAAATTTTAGTTCAGAAAATTAAGTCGTTCTAAAACAATAATTTTTTGTGCTCTAATTTTCTTTTAAATACATAATTCCTTTTTTTTTATTTTTCTAACACACAAAGTTATAGCTCGGATTGCATGTGTTGCATACAGAGTTAATTATCAAAGTTTCTTATATTCTTGACCATAAAAAATCAACTCATTTTGAAGATAAATTTCACGCTGTATGCTACAATTAAGGCGAAACATTACGTCGGACTTAATAATAACTTGTACCGTTGTTGATGTATTGTTAGCAATCGTTTTAGTTCGTCATGTGGAAAATCGGTGTGTTCGCCCAACGGTAAACGGTATCAAGGCAATTGACGATTTGCTCATGAAAAAACGCCCGTTTCCGGTTTACTGCTTTGTGTTTTATGACTTGCATCAGAGATATCTTCAATTTTTTTATCTCTCACTCTTTGCGTATTTTTAAGGTTCCAATTAAAAAATTTTAAACTGCACTTAACAATTTTTTGCAGCACAAAATGCATAAATTTGCTTTTATTTGAAAAAAAAAAAAAAAAACAAACATTAAAATGGTTTCACAAAAAGTGTATCAAACGAATCTTTCAATTTGTTTAATATGTGATTTAAAGATCCTAAAAATGAAAGTTAATTTATGACTTCCAGGTCTAATTATGAGCAGCACTTGAGCCTGATTCACCATAATTAATTTTATCCAGCGAGGTCGCATTCCTCAAATTAACGTTCGCGTTGAAAGATGCCATTGAATTTTCGTGACCACTTCAATTCGGAGCACTTTTTGCCTTTATAATGTAATTAATTAAAATATGCAAACAAGATTTAGCTCTTTTTTTAAGAATTGTAATTTAATTTCAGTCTTCTTTTGCAAGTATTTCTTTTAAAACTATTTAAATTAATTTTTAAAGAATTGCCTCTTCAAATAAAAAGCCAGACGATACTTCGTCAATGAGTCGATAATGAATTTAAATGGAGCTCGTTGAAATTCACATCACGTTCATTTAATAATGAAAAAAAGTCGGTTTCTAATTCTGGTCAAAAAATTAAAATACAAGTATTTGTGCAAGCAACAAAATGTTATGATTCATAATACGTTTCATAATAAGTAGATTCAGTGCTTCGCACAAAGATGAATAAGCTTATCAAAGACTTTTTTTACTTAGTTGATAATTGTGGCCGGTTTGAGATAAACCATGTCAATGGGACGAGTACGAAAAAGTGATTATTACTTGATACAAGAAGTGTAACTTTTGTGATTACTTAAAAAAAAAAATATTGCACTCAGATTTACTAGTTTGAAACTTTTTTTAATTTTCTCCTTTCTATTTACAGATCTCACTGATTAAGTGTCACCGGTAATTGAGAAGACCGATGAAATCTAAGAGTAATTGCACACGTGTCTTATTTTACCAATTAATAAAAATGAAAAGCGATGTCACCAGGAAGTCTACTACAACAGCTTCTTTCCGCCGTATCGCATTACTTATTTATAATGCACCCATATCGGCTCAATCTTAAACGTGACAGATGTGACAAATTTTGATCGGACATTTACATTAGCGTTTTGGCTATTTTGTGCACGTAATTTTTTTCGTTTTTAATTCATTCTACTCTTTGATATTAAAATGTAAACTAAAATTTCCAACAAGTTTTGAAGTTAAAATCAAAAATAAAATAAAAAATTTAAGTTAAGTATTGCAGAACAATATTTAAGAATGTAATAAAACTTGAAAAGAAATATTTTATTTCAAATTAGTTATTTAGATTACTCGAGTTGTTTCTCCTTTTTATGAAGCACTTAAATTGTGCACAAGATTTCAAAAGTGTCCTCATACGCGGAAAATCTTCATATGAATTTTCTTCACCGTGTAATAAATATTTTCTGTAAATGGATTCGCATTATTTTATGAATACATTTTATTTCTTGCAACATAATTTTTAGTTATTTAAATATATCATTTTACTTTCAAAAGTACGGCATCATTTTACTTTCAAAAAAAAGTGACAACGTAATAGCAAATAATATAATTAGAGTAATATTAATACTATTTTAAGATCATTAATTTGATATCAATAATACATTAGAATGAAACTTTCTGTCATTGAAAGAAAAAAAATTACTTAAAGAGTTAAGATTTACAGCAATTAATTACAGTATTTTTACTCTTTTCAAATTTTCTAAAATAAATCAATTATTTACTTAAACTTTTTTAAAATAATTTTTACCTTTGTAAATTATAAAAAAAACTTTAAAGTTTTGTTTTTTATGATACAAAAAATTAAAATACCGATTTAATATATTTCTTTTAACTTTGAGAAAACTTTTTCAACTTTTAACAAACTTGTCAACAATTTTTTTGTTTAACTTTTAGACAACTTTATCTAATTTTTAAAAAAACTTTCAGTAAAACTTATTTAAATTAAATCAAATTGAAGAAAAAACAAATTTTTTTACCTTGGCTCCGATTTGATTACCGCACTGTCCAGCTTGTAAGTGCACAATTTCTCTCATTTTGAAAAATTTATTAGAAAACCGCGAGAAGACGAGTTGTTAAGGCAAAGTCGCTTGACAAAGTGAATGGCACGCGTGTGATGTCGGTCTACTCGAGATGTCTTGGTCCGCTTAGCTCAAGTGCGCAAGTGCAAAGGCTCGGAGGCAACGTCGACGGCCGGAGAAATAATAAACTGAGCGTGAACCCTTCGTCCTGATCCTCGCAACGCCAGGAAACAACTATTTCTAGCCGAGCACGACGAACTCTCGAGAGACTCTTGGCTCTTCTTTCGTCGCCGCTTCTTCTTTACGTTTTATTACTGCCCGCAAATAGTTGACTTTTTCTTCAT
>JABFPM010002429.1:0-16742 GCA_022817325.1 Idris sp. 1 HC-2018 | reverse complement strand
GATGGTGTGATCGATTTAGAACATTCAAATTTTAATCATGGTCATGACCCTGATGAAAATTTGAATAGACAAATCGTCACTAATAATTTGAAAAGAAAATTGGAGGATTCAAATGAACGTAGGTTAGAACGTCCTCTTAAATTAATACGTGACGAAATAAAAAGTTCTTCGGATGAAATGGGGTTGAGTATCACGGACGTTTCTAGAATTAGTAGAAATATTTATAATGCCAAAAGTTCACATCTTCTATGTTTGCCATCTAATAAAATCGAGGTACACGCTGCAGTTTCGAGCGGCAGCACTTGTATTCACACTCATGTATATTCAAACATGAACAGTCCTAAGTCTGTTAAAGTGAGAAGGCAAATGCTGTGTTCAAAATAATTTTTGAGGAACTTACACTATCTTTTTCTTAATGAGTTTTTCACTGTTATCAGTTTTGGGGGAACTTACATTTAGCCAAAAAAGGAGAATTCTTCTCAATAAGTGACAAAATTGAAATTAATTGTGAACTAGAAAATAGTAAATCAAATTGTACATTATGTAAAAGAATCAATTTGAGCTCTTCCATTGTTTCAACAATCTGGAGGCATTTAAATAAAACCTTGTAAAATTGAAAAAAATGAGAATAAGTGGAAGAGTTGACATTAATACAAGTTTATTGATTAAATTTATTTGACGAAACAAATTCTATTGATAGATACTTTTCAATGCTCATTTAAAAAATCAAAGGAAAACTAAACAATGGTCAATTCTCAATTATATTATACAAAAAGTTATAAATAAACTCTCATAATTTTTTTTTTTTTATTTCAGTTTTATTTCACTAGTTTTTATGATCCGTTTACAATTAGCGTTGAATATAACAAGAAAGTTTGACACGCCCTCAAATCTCATTATAACCGGAATGTATTTTATACATGGAAATATGAGACCAATGATGGTAAATCAAAAATTGTTGAACATTTGTTAAAATTTTTTTAAAAAAATCCTAAAAATAAATGTACATTGAATTCAACATTAGAACTATCAACGGAACAAATTTGTTCCATTTTAAAATTGAAATATTTGTATTAATTTTATTTTATAACGGGTTCAATTAAAATTTTATAATAATTATTCTTTTGTTTTTACTTACTGCAAATTTTCGAGTGATAAAACTCATTTTTTTAAAAAATATGTAATACATAGATATAAAGTCTAATACTGTTTACCTAGATTTACCATAAAGAAAATTTGTTTGCTTTTAAGTTGATATTTAATAAATTTTCATTATTTTAATTTCATAGTCTTTAAGAGGCTATCTATAAATTACGTAAGGAAATTTAATAGCATTGTCTTTGCCTGTTTTATGAAAAATCTTATGTTTAGAAACAGATTGCATTGTTTATACTATACACTGAGAAACCGATTAACCTGAGTTTAGTTGTTTTTAACCTGAGTCTGATTATTTTTAACTAAATTCAAGTTGTTTTTTTAACGAAAGCTCTCTGGTTGGAGACACGAAAAATTAAACTCAGGTTAACCGGTTTCTCAGTGTATAGTATAAACAGTGCAATCTGTTTCTTTGTTTATAAACAATGTATATTTTTTATGTAATTTGAACATTTTAAATGGACTATCATTAACGAGCTATCCAGTAGACACCCCCTTAAATGGGCAAGTTAACTCGTCAAAAGCACTGAAGAGGTTAAATGATTCGACTACGAACGTTTCTAGAAATCTTGAAGTGCGGATCGCGGGAAAATAATTTATGTGTTAGTATTGCTGTATGAAAAGCGTTGAATAGCAGAACTTTTTGTGCGTGTAAGTTGTATTGGTGAATTTTGGGGGGAATAGAGTTTAAGAAAAGACAAATTTGTCCCTTTGGTAGTTCATATTTGTTCTACGAGTATCGATTTTCTAGTAGTTCTAATGATACCGTCAAACGGGGCTACTTAGTGCACGTTTTTCATGTTTTCAAACTTTACACTAAAATAAATATATAATATTTTATGGTTGAAATATATGCTCATCTTATAAGAGTAAATTCCCGCATTAATAAAACAATTTTGAAATACTTATGGTGTATATAAACACCATGGTTTGGTGTGCACTTTGTGCAAATTATTTTAAATATAAAAAAACATAGAAAAAAATAAAATAAATGGATTTGATGTGATGAAAACATATATATTTACTGTTAACAAATTAATAATAATATTAATACAGTTTATTATATGATATAATATTAATGCAGCCATTTTATCACAGGTTTTGTCGTCACATTAAGCACTACTAATTAAGCACTAATTGCTTAATTTCCCCAAAGTGCCTCTATCTCTTTTACCCGAAAAGTACCTTGTTTATTCACAGCTACTGGTTTACTTATTTTTTTTACAATATCACTTAGTTTATAAACATCAGACTTTTGTGTGTCATTCCATTTCCAATGTTTCCAGCTCTTGGTCATCGTTTGCACTAAATATTCTTTTTTAGAATTATTTATGCTAGTGACTTTTCCAGGAAAATATTCTCCCTCAAAATTGACTATTACATAGCCACTTTTGCGAATATTTTTCATTGCGAGCTTTTCATTAGAAATTTCTTCATCTGGAAATTCTGATGCCGAGTCTTCAGAATCAGACTGCTTTTTTTTTCTTTTTTTCTTAGATTCAGAAGGACCCGCAACGGTGTCATCTTCAACGTCATTAACAGAAACACTTTTACCTGGTGGAACATTTAGTTTTCTTTTTCTCTGTTTTGGGGTTGATGTATCAGAGTATCTCAGTGATTGTAAATGACTTATGACTTCTTGGCTGATAGATACATTTGTTGCTTCAATATCTTCTGTCGGTAGTTTGTCTAAGACTTTGTTTCGATTCAAAGGAAAAATTCCTGTTCCTCGAAAGCCTGCTTTCATGTTTTCATTTGATAAATCACAATTTTCAACAAGTTTTTTCAGCAGACCAGGAAATTGTGATTTATCAAGACCACAAGCATTTTTTCCTTTCGCAGTGGATTTCCAATGATTCAGTATACTCCGCCATGCTTTTTTTAAAGGCCCAAAGAATGCAACATCAAGAGGTTGTAACAAATGTGTCGAATTAGGAGGTAAAAATATTAGTTTGATATCGTTTTCTTGACATATTTTTACAACTTTAACAGAAGCATGACTAGACACGTTATCACCGATGAGAATTTTTTTTCCTGGGAGTTTTTTGGCAATAGGGAGAAAAAGACTTTCAAACCAATCTTCAAATGTATAAAGATCGAACCAACCACTATGAGATCGATTGTATCGGCTATTCTTGGGACCTCCTACTGTCCAAGTGTTATATAAATTTTCCGCTTTATAAACCGTATATGGGGGTAAAACACTACCATTTGCGCTTCCACAAAACATTATAGAAATTGCACTTTTTGATGAATTTATTATTCTTTCAGGATACCTGCATTGGCGTTTCGTTATCAACTTCTTTCTCCCTGGATCATCTGAGAGATTCGTCTCATCATAGTTAAAAATGTTGCTGGGTGAAACTGACTGCAATTCATTTGTTAGGTTGTCAAAAAATTCGTTGACAGTTGTTCTTGATATTTTTGCACGATTTCTTTTAATGTTCAGTGCAAGTCGGTCCTTTAAATGTCCTGATTGACGTAAGAGAAACGACTTTGCCCAATCTTCACCTGGCATATTGTTTTTAAATGCAGAAATTTTTTTATTTGATCTGTCCAGATAAGCCTTTGTGATGCACCTTAAATCAAATCGACTGAATGGCATGCCCCACTCGGCCACGATTAAACAGTGATTAACAAGAATCAGCTCTTCAGATTCTGTTAACAGATTAGGATGACCTGAAAGAATAAACAAAAAAGAAAACATTACAATTTTGACTAATTTTTATAGAAGTAAAATTTTGCAATTAAAAAATCTTTCACCTGAGACATTAAAGTGTTTTCCGTGCATTTTATTTGAGATTGTATTTCTGTGGATTCCAAATTTTTTACTTGCATCTTTCATTCTCATGCCTGATTTAACTGCATTTAAACATTCTAATAGTGTTTCGGAAGTATAATTTTTGTAATTTCTTGATCCAAGCTTTTTTTTATATTTTCGAACCATTTTCTAAAAAAAAAAAAAATAAATATGATTTTCGAATTCATGCACAAAGTAACCCCATCGTACAAAAATTTGTTCATGCTAACATTTTGTGTAAGCACCAAAAATATTACTTATAATAAATGAAAATTTTATTACAAAAATACTCAAGTTACATGAAAATTACTTACAGATGTATTTATTTTGATGTCAGTTCTTCCTGCGATAAAAGTTTTCCAAGGCTTTGTTTGTCGTATTAAAATATTTAAATAATCACTAACTTTAATGTAATAAAACATAAACAAATAACAATTTTTAAATTGAATAAATGTGAGTTAGCGTTTGCCACATCCCTCTGTAGTAAATTTTATAAGGTACTTAGATTTATAAAATGATTGAACAGATGGCAACACATGTTTTTTCAAAAATTTACCCCTGCACAAAGTAGCCCCCGGTGCACAAAGTAGCCCCATTTGACGGTAATTTCTATAGCTGCATCTTTGAGTTTTCATAAAAAATGTAATTTATTCTAAATAAAGTATGATTTTGTTAGAAAAAATCCGTCATTTAGTTTCAATTATGTATAAATTCATTAAATGTTTACTATTTACATACTACTCTAAAATTTATAATTTTCGAATAACTAAAAGATAATTTCATCAACTAACTGTTGATCTAAAATCGAAAAACATATAATTTTTAGGTTATGTTGTAAAAATTAAATTTTTTGAAATAATAAAGATAAATATGTGAAAAAATTTACTGAATATTCAAGTTTGAGTTTATATATTTGCCAATTTTCATCCAAAAATAATGGAAAAAAATTTTTTTTTAGGTTATGTTATTTTCATGGTTAAATTATTATTGCAAATGGACTACGTATTATTGAAATGCATGTACCTAGTTAAAATTATGAAAAATCCTTTGAGCATACATAAAAAACATAATTTTTCATCAAAAACCAAATTTTTTTCAAAAAAGCCGCCATTTTGTTTCCGCCATATTAATAATTAATCAATCAATAGTATAAACTTATAGTATATATATCCATACCACCGAATATAATTGTTTTAGATCAATTAAATGATGATTTCATAGAGAAAATAAATTTTACATGTCAAAAAACAGATTTTTTTGTCGTTTTTTTTCATTAAAAATCGTTAAAAAAAATTAGGAGATTTTTTTGCAAAAATCATTACAGATTCATAAAGAGCAGACCCAAATCCTTCGGGAATTTACACGGCAGATTTTTTTTCTCTTTGATTAATGCAAAAAATACAACGTTAAAGGTGGAACAAAATTTACGGCCGTTTGGGCGCAAACTGGTTAATCAACTGTTATAATATAATAATAATTCAATAATTTTATTTTTCGATTTTTGGATATAAAAAAAAATGAAAAGTGTATTTGTGAACAATTCACACGATAAATTTTATGATTTCTTTAGAAAGACTATTATTATTATCGAATAAGATGAATGTTCACGAATTATCGTATACTTTAGTAATTCGAATTTCAATTACAAATTATAAAAGAAAATGATAAAATAAAATGAAAGTGCGTATATATAATACACTTACCCTCATGTCGTTGTTTTCTGTTATTGAAAATCTTAGTTGAAATGTATATCCCAATTACGTTGATCACAATTAAAAACTGAGTATAACAGAATTTGTGCACAATGAAACTGAACGTGTTTGCACGTTTGCAGTCCAAAACAAGAACTGTTGAGAACAAACAAACAAAGTTGAGAGAATTCGCTAATATGTGAGAAACAAGGACGCTAGAATCGGCGACGACCGGCGCATACGGCACCACTTTCGCAGTGCTCTCTCTCGCGCGCAAACGCAACAATCAACAACAACTGAGCAGCCATAACTTATCAAAATAAATGTGACCGGTTCAAAATTCATTCTGCTTTTTTTATGTATTAAAATATTAATGTATTTTGTCATTGTATAATATTTGTATGTTCTCGATATGACGTTTTGGATTTTGTGCTAGATTTTAGAGTGTGGTAAGTTCGAATTATCAGCATTATAAATTCGATGCTATACGCGAAAAGGGGCCTACCTCAAAAAATGCTCGAAGATGGGCCTTTATCAGAGTTTGACTAAAATGGGTATAAATCGAAATAAATTCGAAAATGGACCTATCTCTTATAAGCGACGAAAACAGGCCTATCTCAGAATTAATTTGAAAACAGGCCTATCTCAGACTTCAGCGAAAACGGGCCTGTTTCATGATATTTTACGAAAAACCAGCCTATCTCGAACGTTTGACGAAAACGGGCCTATTTGGATTATTTTTCAAATACAGGTTTATTTCTGTTTTTTACACATAAACAATAAATTTTTATATAAATAATTCAATCAAATAAAAATTTATTTATAATTTTTATAATTTCCACAATATTAAAGAGTTTTCAACTCATGAATAATAATAACTAATATGAGACAAATTTCTGAAAATTTAAATTCTCATTTGGATGAATGCAATAAATCATGGTGAAAAAAGAAATAGTGAATAATGAATAGAGTAAATTATTATTTATTTTCTTCATATGAAAATATCATATTATAACATTAATTTTTGTATAAACAAGAACTGTATATATGAAATAACTCGTCATTATAAAATTGTGTATCCTTTAACAATACATTTAACAAATAGTTAAATACTTATTTCAATAATAGTCATATTGTACTTGCATAAATATAGCAATTTAAATTGTATACGTCTTGTTTAAATATACTAGGAAAACTTTAATATCTATATAAACTTACAGACAAAAAAAAGTATTGCACAGATTTTGTTGAATAGATAATAAATGAATTAATTTAAATCTTGATTTTACATACATTTCTTAACTCTTGTAACTTATGCAAATAAATATAGTGAATTCTGTTTTCATGTGTAAATATGAAAACAACGTTTAATTATAGATTTAAAATTTGCACCCTCAAAACAATGATTGTATAAAAAAAGTTAGATTGATACCAAATCATTGTAAAATGGGATGTAATCCTTAGGAATGTACTTCTTTTTTAACATCGTCTTAATAGCGGCCAGCTTATTGTCAGAAAGTGGAAGTCTCTTTTCATATGCTTGCTTTAATGCCATGTTTGTGACGTCAGAGACAGTGTAACCTCTTTTCAAAATTGCAATTTCCTTTGATTCGTTGTTGAAATTATCATACTGTACAAAAACGTTGCGTTTGTTAGCATAGTATTTAATTTCTTTAACTCTCGAAATTTTGACAGTTGACCATCTAAATAATGAAGACAATTCAGAAAATTCAAACAGGTCACTCTGAGTGAGTTGTTTCACAATATATGGCTCTGAAATCCTGGCTTCTTTCATCATGGGGCACCACTGGTTTTGCGTATAAATGGACTTTTTCCGGCATTTACGCTCTATTGCAGCGTGCATGGCATCTCCCTCACACTGCGTATGCCCAGGTTCCATGAATCTGAAATTTAAATTTATTACTGACACATTTAAAACATAACTTTTTGAATTATTGAACGCACCTGTGAACAATGTTAATATCTAGTTCTTTTGAAGCCTTGTAACACATGCTGAACACATTTTGATTTCGGTTCTGTCCGCCGCAGTTGTCACTGTATAAGTTGAAAGATGTAACACCGTCTTCTCTTTTCTTTTGAAGAAATTAATACAAAATAGAACTTATTTCATTCGAACCTCTGCATCCAATAGTTTCGTTCCAAACAAAACAATTGCCTTCATGACTAGCAGTGTCATATATTGTAAAATTCCATACACATAACTTTGACAAATAGTACATGGGTCCTATTTGTGCCTGAGGTGTTGTAAGAACCTTCTGCAGGTCGAAATTAATTGAGCAAAAAGTTTTCTCAGCTGTTGCTATCACCTTATCCTCTTTCATAAATTGGCGAACATCGGATTTGTTATCCATGTGCTCTTGGTGTTTGTCAAGGTCTTCCTCGGTTTTCTCGAGTGTTCTGGAATAAACATCACACGTCTCACAACTGAAAACAAGAAAAACAATAAAATAACTTGGCAAAAGTTAAATTTTTGAAGCAACCAAATGTATATTTTATAATAAGTATATTAGAGTGGGTCGAAAAAAATTTTTGTGACTGGCTACCCCCTAAAATCAAAGTTTATTATGCAAAAAAAGGCCCCACACACTTTTAATAATTTTTTCAAAATTTTAGAGAGCCCAGGGGAGGTTCAAAAACCCCACTTTTAGGCCATTTTTATACATTTGTACTATCAAAGTGGTTTAAATAAATGGAAATACGCCAGGTTTTGGATATATTACTTCCACATGAATGCCCTTCAAGGGCCATACAAATTTATCCAGTTCTCCCATCATTTAATCTTGTGCCCGGCCTGTTGAAATTCAACTTTTTTCGGAAATTTTGCTTTCTTTTTGCATAATAAACGTTGATTTTAAGGGGTAGCCAACCAAAACATTTTTTTTCGACTCACCCTAATGTATATATTAGATACAGTTTGATGTAACAAATTAAAGAAATTATTAAAACATTAAAAAAAAAATGTTTAGAACATCTTGCCTCTAACATGATAATTTGTTTGATCAAACCGTCTTTGCAAAATAAAATATTACTCTATGTCAAACGTTTAGAAATGTTATTATAATTTTAATACCTGTCCTTCTTGGGTACATGAAAACCGTAATTAAAATCTGTATTAAAAATCGTCCGATACATATGCAATTTTGTATCCAGATGGCGTTTGGTCAATGTCAGATCCCAATAATGTGAATATGTTTTTATATAAATGTGAACTAATTTTAGTTCTACATGAAATATCAGCAGTTGTAATTTTTTAATATTATTTTTTTAACAGGATTGCAAATCCTGATTACATATTGTCAATAATTTTTTAAATATTTTAATAGTTTTATGTTCACTTTAAAGAGATATTAAATGTATTATTATATGTTTTTTAGTAATTTGCCTGCATCAGCGAGAACACTTTTACGAACACCAAGAAAGGCTCCCGAAATCCGAAGTGTGCCGCCAGGACAATACCTGCATTTTGGATTAGATCGCGAACTTGAAATCCTTCTAAACAAGCAATTACCAAGAGATACTCCAAATATTATCAAGATTGATCTGTTCACTGATGGTGGCCGATTGAATAAAAAAAATAAGGTTTATCCAATTTTGTGCAGAATCATCGATGATGAAAAGAAATCGCGCATTGGGATAATTCGTGTTTATGAAGGAAAAGAAAGTCCTTGTGATTTTCAGGATTTCCTTGAGTTACTTGTCCAAGATGTCCAGAAAATCAAACAAACTGGTGGAATCAGTTTTCAAAACAAAACAATACCAGTTGAATTTAGAGGTTTTCTCGGTGATGCGCCAATATGCGCACAGTTACTGAATATCAAATATACTGGTTCGAAAAAACCATGCTCCAGGTGTAAAGTCTCGGCATTCAATTACATCAGCAACAATACCAGGAAACCAACAAGCTATAAAGTCTACCTTGGTACATCTCACCCACCCAGAACGTTACAGGAGTACATCAATCGAGATGATCCGTTTCATTATAATCCACAGACGCCTGCGGTGAATCATATTCTCTCAAATCCACCACTTGACATACCATTAGATTATATGCATCTAATTTTGTTAGGTGTTACGCTGAAACTTCTATTTGTATGGCTAAACGACAAATACAACAAATATGAACGCTTGTCCACATTTTACAGACTTATAGCTATTCCAAGATTCTCTAGTTTGAGCGCGTATTTACCAGAAGAGTATGCTCGAAAGCCAAACGATTTAACAGATTTTCAGAATTTCAAAGCAACGGAATTTCGTCAAATTTTATTGGTCACTGAAATAATAATTTTTCGTGGAATTTTGCGAGATTACGCTTATGTAAATTTCTTATTTCTTCATTCGGCTATACGATGCTTATGTTACTATCCGACCTCAGAAATGTATTTGAGCTATGCTGAACGAGCTTTGAAAATGTTTGTTGAACAAGCTGAACAAATTTATACCCCAGCATTTATGTCTTACAATGTGCACGCTTCGCAGCACTTTGTGGACGATGTACGAAGGTATGGTTCTTCTCTTGATGAAATTTCAAATTTTCCTTTCGAAAATGTTATGGGCCAATTTGCAAAACTAACGTCCAAGCCAGCATTACCTTTGCAGCAAATTTTTAATCGTATCACAGATATCCAAGCAAATTTGGATCAACATGCAATCGAGAGTACTGAAAAACTTCGTGGTTCAAAAAAACATTACGAAGAGAATCTTTCTCCTGAATATACACAGTATGCAAAATTAAGTTTCAATGGTTACACGTATCGCACGCAATGTCCAAACAATTGTATTTATGTAAATAATCGAGCTCATGTTATCAAAAATATTTTAGAATGCGGCGGTTCTTACTTTGTTAAGGTTAGCAAATTTAGAAGGATGAAACCATTTTACGATGTCGGAATTTCATCCGATCAATTAGGCGTTTTTCTTGTTTCCCATCTGAGCAAAAATAATCAAATATATTCAATTGAGGCGATAACAAACAAATGTTTTCTGGTACCGTTTTCTAGAGTATATGATAGAAATGAGCCAACTGGTATGGATTCATCCGATGATGAATCTGTTTATGACGAATATAAAAACAGTTGTATTGTAATATTAATGTAATTGTAAATAAAATGATTAATTTCGATGTGTAAATAAAAATCATGTTTTATATTATTCGAACAGAATTAATTCTTAGTTTTTAACTTTAATAATTGTTAATTTCAATAAAATAATATTGATCAGCTTAATCAATAATTCTCAATTAATTTCTTTCCCTTTCCATTATCAGCAAAAATTGGAATAGAATAAACAATAAACTGTTTTTAATAATATTTTTTTCTAAACTCATGTGATTTGACTCTATTATTTTTGGAGATTAAAAGCTGTTTAAAAATTTTTCTCGTTCGAGGAAAAAAATTAACTAATTATTATACACATTTGAACATGTGTTGAAACATATAAATATCGAAAATTTTCATTTATGTTATTTATTATTTAAACTTGAAAAATAATTTTTTGAAATTTTTAAATTGATTCAAATAACAATTATTCATGGTGAGTGAGTTATATTTCTGCAGTTCAGTTGTTTTTATTCAATACAAACGAAAATATAAAAAAATATTAACAAAAAATAATTTAACCTAAATTTGATTTGTTCAAACTTTGATCAAATGTGCGGACACTGCGTGGCGCAATATTTGATCAAAATCATTTGTGCGGCAGCTGTGTTTTCAGGGATATTGTTATCTACTTTAAATATAAAACAAACAAATTATTACATAAATAGAACAAATAAATTACTAATTTTGTATGTTATAAACAGTTCCATTTTATTAACAGATATTAATCAACGTAATTATTACATAACAGCAATAAAAAAAATATAAACAAATTACTATTTGTAAGTTTTTATATAATAAAAGATATTTTTATTATGGATTAAAATAAAATACTCATGTTTAAATATATTTACATTTTATTCACGATACAGAAATAAATATATTTACGTTATATATAACAAATGTGAGCACATAGTAGTTAATTGCTGTATTTATGGTGACGCTGTTACTTACCTGCTTTATCGACCCATCGTACTAATCACTGAATATCGATTATTATAATTTCTATTTGTTTTTATTTTATATATAAAATTTAACGACAAAGTTAATAGTAATATCTGCAATTGTTATCATTAATTATTATTAATTATTTAATGATACTATATACAAATCTAAAACGGTAGAATTGTTAAGCATAAAATTATCTCTCCAAAATTATTTTTTATAATTTTTAATCATCTATACTGAGTTTATACCGTCCATTTTAAAATGCATATAATCGTTAAATTCACGATAAAGGGTACAACTACCTTACTACTTAGAGAAAGTTAAATTAATGTCAATAAACTAATTTTTAAAAAGATTATAATTGAAAAATAGATAAAAAATTATCGTTAATAATCACTTACTAAAAAACTAAATCGCGCATACATAAGAAATGAGCATAGCATTTAATATTGACGCTCGAACATTAATAACCGCTGCGCACTGATGAATATGTGTTTTAGTAGATGCGAAATGCATTGGAAATAAATGTATTTCGCATTATTAGCTATTGCAAAAACGCATTCAAAATTCCACAGCCTCCGGGTGTAGTCAATTTTAAATTGAAAAACAGGTCTATGACACGGGTCGTGCTGAGTTGATGAAAAATTATCTATATAAAATCATTTTTTATGTAAGGTTGTCTGCAGAATACAGATTTACGGTAAAAAATAAATTTTTCTTAATAGGTTCAATAAAGTTGTTTTTTTAAGAACATAAAATAATTATTTTAACACACACACACACACGCAAACAATTACTTAAAATTACATATAACTAATCATATTTTTTTTAACTTTTTTTATTGAAATAAGTCTTTAACTACATTTTTCTTTAAATAAAAAATTTTCTGAACATAAATTTGATATTTTTTTTTAAATTATGAAATAGAACTATAATAATTTTATGCATTATATACAAAATTATAATGAAAAACTTTTAGCAAGTGATCCTGAGGAAAAATCGCTGTCATATAAAGACAAAATAATTAAAAGATTGCAAAATAACATCATTTGGTAATTGTGACACAAAGTAGAGAAGATCGGAGCTATTCGGACAGTTGACATATTACTTACAAATTTGAATAAGTGTGGGCAAGGGGTCCAGTTTGTATAAAATCAATCGTATATTTAGCGGACAAAAGTAACATTTCCGTTGATCAGAAAAATTGTTCTACTATTTACAATTTTGTCACTTTTCAAAGATAATATTCATTGTTTTTCTAATATTTTTCATGATTTTTAATGTAATTTTTATACCTTTAAGAAATGGTTCATAATTTAATGATGTGTAACAAATTAAATTGTCCAAAATGTGTTTAAAAACGTTGAAAATAGTTGTATGACATATTTATCCTCACATAGAGATTATCACAAATAATTGTTTAAGTTTATTTTTCATCTCTTCACTCTAATAAAATTGAATAGACTGAATTCCAGTAATCACACGCTAAAATAGTCTCAATTTAAGAAATACTGATTAAAACTCAATCACATCTTTGGTCTAAATACTGAAATGTACACTATTCAATTACAACAGTTTTTAAATTATTTTCCATAGACATCTTATTTTTACAAAAATAATCTATATGGGATTAAAATTAATTTTTTGTTAATATTTATTTATTTATTTCCAAATATACAGGTATGCACTCATTTTAAATATTAAACAAAATAGCGGTTGTTTATATTGTTTTTTCGATAAATAATATTGATTTTAAACACTTTTTTTATAAATTGAATATCGCTGACAAAATTCTACCTAACTTGAGCTGGAATTACACTTATATAAAGTTATCCTACAGCATAATACTATTATAATTTTTTAATGGAATATGTTACTTTTTTTTAAAGATATTAAATAAAGGTTTACAATTTTTTTTATATAAACAAGTTTTAATTAAATCTAAATACCAAGTGGCCGAATAGCATCGGGCAACTGTCCGAATAGACCCGGAGTGTTTGGCATATTGAAATTTGAAAATGTTTAGTTTTATGCTTGTAAAAATTAAACAAATGAACACAAATCAATCAGATAAAAAAATTCTAAAGTTAAATAGTTGCTTTAATGTAAAAATTAATAAAATAACTTAAGTGCTTTTTAATAGTCACATCAAAATTTTTAAAATATACCATCCAAATAGCCCCGGTCTACCCTACATCAATCACTTACACAAAATAAAACTAAAATATTTTCAATCATCTTGCAAAATAATGGTTGTCATAGTGTTTATAGAGAACATCAACGTTTACTAATTTTTAAAATCATAAATATTCTTCTAAGATTAAGTTTTCAAAATGTAACTACGTATGTGAATAATGAATAATTATACAAAATAAAATGAAAATCATACTTTTGGATGTGTAATCTAACTTATAAGAGTTTTTTTTAACAATTTGTTTAAGATGTCATTTGTTCAATTGACAACAAACATTAATAAATAAATAAAATATTAAACTTTTTTCAAAGTGCTGAATATTGAGAATGCTTAATATTCATCCCATTTTATTCCTCTCGAAAATTGTTCTACATGGTTTAAACGGAGTTGATAAATATCGAATAGGTAACTTCGATAAAAGTAGTAAAAACTTAGCTCACATGACTAGTAACATTTTCAAAACTTAATCTCCCGTAAATATTCAGATGATTTAAAAGAAACTGGTACACGTAGTTTTTTTATGGGATACAAAGTTATTAAAAACAAAAAACAAAATCTTCCTAGTACCTTAAGTAAAAATAAAGAATAACAAACAAAACGCTTAAAAATAGAATACAAGTTTTCAACGAAACATCTTATATTGATAATTAGCATAAAATATAAATAATAATCATCACAGTTATATAAAATTCGTTGAACTATTATTCAGCATATCTTAAGTAATTTAATAATGTAAAAAAATTGCACTAAAAGGAAATAATATTCGGTTTAAAATGTACATGCTTTAAACGTTGACAATTATATTTTTACAACTTTTGGTAAATTTGAATTCGAAGACAGTTAACATTCACATTATGAAATCATTTTCTTTTATTAGCCATCAAATATGTATCATTCAATATAGTCTTATTTCTAACTTCATATGAATAGGTTGTCAATTTCCTCTTTGCTTCAGGTACAATTCATCGCCTTGCTAAATATGAACTAAATTGTTAAAATCAATATCTGACTTATTTGAAGGCAAACGAACAAAAATTCGTTTTAGAATATTTTAATTGATCATTTTATTTCTACTATTTTTATAATTTTTACTACGCATTGTAGACTAAAGAATAGTAACTCAAGCGTTTAATCGATACAGCTTATCACATTTTAACGGCTAGGCTTAGGAAAATATCCAAGTCACTTTAGGACAGCAAAGTTCTTGCGACGCACGAAATATTGCCGGAACACTGAGATAAGAATATAAAGTCACCAAGAAAATTGTGTCATGATTTCATCTAGAACTTTTTTTCCAATCGGCATTTCTATTTTACAATTGAAAAGTAATTTAAATTATAAATCATTTATTTTTAGTTTATTTTTGAATTTATAATTTATTGTAAGTAAATATGTCAATCATGGTACTACCTTCTCGATCGGAAAGCCTGCGTGACAAAAAAACTGGAATCACCAAAAATTTTACCAAAAATTCGATAGTATTCAATAAATGAATTTTATCGGTAAAATCTAGGTTTCTTAACCTTTTCTTGCAGGAGTACATTAAAATGTGTTTAATATAACCTTTATTATTTGATTGACATTTATTGTAGTATTTAATCACACAAATATTTTTAGAAGGTCAAAATATAATATTTGATTGTATATTTGTTCGGTATTTAATTCGATATAGTACTGGACGTTAAAAATTTAATAATTTAATAAGTTAGACATAATACAGTGAAGAGATGTTGGAAATAGGACATAATTTATAAATAATAACACATATAAAGTATGGTATCGATATTTCCTAAACATTGTAATTCCCTGTTAATCCATCTCAGAGACTCTAGATAAGGTGTAACTTAGTTTTTTCAAGCATATTATTTAAGGATGTAGCGTAGTGAATTTTCAGCAACCAGGCGAATTAAAGATAAATCGATAGAAATTTGGATTTATATGTTTTTTACTTCGATTCAATAGTGTAAGAACTTTTCAACTAGGGGTAGTTTTTAGAGGTAGAGTTTTTTTAAAGAGTAAACAAATTATTTGAAAAAAAAATCTACCCTAAGTTGAAGAGCATCAAACAATACTTAATTTCACATTTGTCCAGATTTTTTTTTCAACCTCTAGAATTTATAAGAGATCAAAAATGTATTTTTTTGTAAAATGCACGTAACAATTAAACTGAATGACACAATTTTTTTACAAAAAAATTCGTTACACAAATGAAGTTTTATGTAACTTAACATATAAAATTAATTATGACTGTGTTAAGGGTAGTTACATCTTTTTATGGGATGACAATTTTATTTTATTGTCGTCGAGTTCAGAGCGTAAAGAATTATATAAAATAACAACTTTTAATTTTGTTCAACCTCTAAAAGAAAAAGGAATCTAGAAATTAGCTTCTATGTCAAATCACCTATAAATGCCTGATTTCCCTATATGCTTACGACACATGTATACGTCATTTATTAAACATATTTTAGTATTTAATAAATGATATATTGCCACAAAGTTCAATTTTCTAAAGTCATGTATTTTCTAAAATAGATAACTTATGGACTCCATATTTTTAGCGGTTGAAAAAATAAAAAAAATATTATTATTATAATATTTTTATTCTGAAACTCGACGTAATTATTTACGCTGAAACTCGACGAAAACGTTACTTTTTTATATGCTATGTTATATGAAAATTCATTAATCATTCAATTCAATTTTTACGTGCTGTTACGGGCATAGAAATTATACATATAACACCAGCACAAGACAAAACATCCTGTGCTGATACCGCATATAAGATAAGAAATCCTTTGTCTAAAAGGTGGTCTACGATTCGCAATCGGTTGCCAAGC
>JABFPM010002428.1:0-16744 GCA_022817325.1 Idris sp. 1 HC-2018 | reverse complement strand
TGACCTATACTCATCAAAAAATTCTGAAAATTTGGGAAAATGTGTTTTGAGTTATGCTTGTTCAGATGGCCATATAAAGAATTTTTTTCACGCTAGGGCATTTTTCACTTTCTTATCCGGCTATGCCATTTAATCAAAACATAAAATTTAATTGTTCATTGTTATTTTTTTCTGTTAAATGTCTTCTAGAATTGGTAACAAAATCGTTATTAATAAACTTTTGAAAATGAAGTTTTATAATTGTTCATTATTACAAAAAGTCTATTTTATTAGTAAAAAATAAGTAATGATTAATTTCAAATAATACATGCAGCGACATCTGACGGATTATTCCTGTAACACTTTTTAAATTATGCGCAACGGGTAATTATCTCGGAAACGTCATGTTTTTCTCTCTTATGCTTAATTTATACGAAAGTAGACAATTGTAAATAATAATTTAGTAAATTATTGCTTTTGTTCAACCATCAGTTTTAAAAAAAATCGTCAATCGATAATCAAATCAGTTGAAAAATTGTCAATCGATTGCTGCGCAATTTCGCCGCTGATTTGAATTTTTGTCAGTAATTGTCGAAAATGATATAGTTTATTACGTAATGAGCTGGTCAACCGTTGAAGATCACATTTGTGGCGGGTCATTTCAATTCCTGACAAACTCTTAAACTTGACTACGTAACTGCTATTGTGCTGCGTAATAAAAACAAACGTGGTTTTGTTGTACCTGCTCAGACGCCGGCTAACAAGTGTTTTAATTCAGGTAATCAATTTTTTAAAATTCTGTCATATACATTTATTGACTGGCAAATTATTGTAAAGTTTATTAACGATTTTTATTTTTAGTTTCTTTTATTTTAATTTTGTTTACATTGTAAACTTTTATTTTTTTGTTTAACAAATACTGAACATAAATTATATTAATTTAAATAACTAAATTTAAAAAATATTGATTTTTAATTTTCGTCATAATTCTTCCATCTTCCATTTTAATACCAACTAATTTACATAATAAGTGTGCCTTTTTTGTCGCCACTTGAAAAGTACCGTAACTCCAATTAGCCCTTTGTTACTCTCACATCGTTTCTGCATCTTTGTCTGATTATAGTATTCTCTTATTCTTTCCTTTTTCTACCGTTCAATCAAGTAAAACAAAGAAAAAAACAAACGTTTTCAAATATAATTAAAAAAAATTATCTTTACGTTTTATCAATCAACAAATAAAATAAAAAATCTCAGATAAAATAATAATTTATTGTATTCAAGTAATTTTATAAATTGGAGCACTTAAACTCCGAAAGCAAACTTCAACAGAAATTATAATTTCTATTTGTATAATTTTACCTTTAATGTCGAAAAATGTATCTTTACCAATCAAATATTAAAATCAAAAACAAAAAAGTCTCATTTCAAATAAATCAATAAATTATTTTGACTTAACAATTAATTTTACAAATCGGAGCACTCAAACTGGAGCAGAATTTATGTTTTTGTTTTTTTTTATTTCAAGTTGCAACCGGACAGAAGGTTGGCGCCCTTACACGTGCCCTCTCACGGCGAAACTCGGCATTGTCTCTCTCTGTCACCTGGCCCGCGTTCTCGACCCTTCGACAGTACAACTGTTCGCGTGGACCAGGACCGGCTCAACGTCGCGCTGATTGGCCCGAACAAAGAGAGCTCTCGGTGCGACAAGGACGCCTTGCATTATCGCTGTGCGTTTTCTCGCAAGCTTAAATGGCGGCACAATTTCTGACCAAGTGACTCGCTTTTGATGAAGGTTTCTGTCAAAATTGGGCCCAAGCAGGATGACTGCCGCGGACTGAGCAGGCCTCGCGGCATGGCGGCGCTACGCGATGAGGAGCGGGCGCTCTTCCCCATCCAGAGCATCTCCTCCATCGTGCGCATCTTCCAGAATCAGCTGGAGAACAACTCCGAGCCCGACTTGGCGCTGCTCTCCATCCTCGTCGGAGCCGTCGAGAATTCCCTAACCTGCAACCGCAGCTTCGCGCCCCAGGTCACGGGCAACTACGACGAGCTCAAGCTGCCGGCGCTCGAGATCGACATCGCCGAGGCCCTCTACAATAAATTTCACACGCTCATCAAGGGTGCTGTGGATCTTAGTGTTTATAACACCAAGTATGCCACGAGGGAGCTCGTTAAGAAGGTCTCCGATGTCATTTGGAACTCTCTCACGAGGAGCTACTACAAGGACAGGGCGCACCTGCAGAGTTTGTACAGCTATCTCACGGCGAACAAGCTCGACTGCTTTGGGGTGGCTTTCGCGGTGGTCGCGGGATGCCAGGTGCTCGGA
Source organism: Idris sp. 1 HC-2018 (assembly GCA_022817325.1). Taxonomy (NCBI): domain Eukaryota; kingdom Metazoa; phylum Arthropoda; class Insecta; order Hymenoptera; family Scelionidae; genus Idris; species Idris sp. 1 HC-2018. The sequence continues at coordinate 14,439 of JABFPM010002428.1, read as the reverse complement.
TTTAAGGACGTCCACTTGGCCATGTCCGAGGATCATGCCTGGGTGGTCTATGGCGAGGACGGCACACAAACTGCCGAGGTCACTTGGCATGGTGAGAAGTTTTTTTTACACAAACTAATTATTTAAAAAATAAATCATTTTGTTTAAATACAACTTTTATTGTAAGAAATAAAAGTGCTAGTTTTTGATTTTTTGTTTTAAATAATTTATGAAGTTATTATATATGAAATTTATTGTAAAATGAACATTTGTTGAGAAGTTTTAAATAACAAGTTTTCGCTTGTTTCTTCGAGATTTAATAAATAAAGTTATGCAAGTATAAATAAAGTTAATTTGAAAAGAAAAGTTCGAAATGATTTTTATAATTTTTGTTCTTGTCTTCGGTAAATTTAATATTTGAAATACCTGTTTTGATAAATGAATAAAAAGAATACTGATTTAATATTTTTGATGGTATTAAATATTAATTCAGATTGTGTATTTTCATTTTATTAATTTAATTTTCATGTAACCTACTTTCACCAATTTATAACATCATACTCACTGTTTCTCAGAATCAAAAATAGGAATGACGCTATAGCTTTATTCATGATTTCAGAAAGAAGGAAAACATATAATAGAGAACAATAAAAATCGATTCAAATAAAGTAGGCAATTATTTAAATTTTTGTTCTATCAACACGACGACACTATTTTTAGATTATTTTCGGTATTCTCGATTAATTGTAATATTCCATCTGAAATACAGTCCAAACTTGTTATTTATATAATTTATAAATTTTTACAATATAAATTCGAATAAATTCCCGAACACTTTCAGTAAACTGATGTGTATAATAATAATAATAATTTATTACCGCATGTTAACTGAAAATACAATTTATCAAAATGTAATTAAATAAATTAAGTTATTACAAATATGATATTGTTAATTTAATTTTTTCAATTAATTATTAATTCTTCTTTTTTTAGGAAAAGGAAACGAAGATAAACGTGGTCAGCCAGTAGAACCTGGAGTAGCATCGCGTTCTTGGTTATACGTAAATGGCCAGCCAGTGATATGCAACCGAGCTATGGAGGTTGCGACCATAGTATCCGCGATAAATCCCAGCTTCAGCGCCACCGCAGATGTCGCGGAGGTCGCGGTTTTGCAGCAAGAATTACTTTGGCTGCTGTACGATTTCGGACATCTTGCAAAGTATCCGATGGCTCTGGGCAATTTGGGTGACCTGGAGGAGGCTGCACCAACTCCTGGACGACCACCTGCGATAGAACTATTTCAGGTTCTCCTTTTAATAGATATTATAATAAAAAACAGAAAGTATTTTGCTTTCTGCATTATTAATTTTTTTTTCTAAACAAAAATGGTTTATATATTTTTATGATTAATCTTTTTTAGGAAGCAATAAGGTCGGCCAGAAAAAATTACGGAAACGCACATGTTTATCCCTACACCTACCAAGGAGGCTACCTGTACCGTCATGGCTCACACTCAAACGCACTTTGCAGTTGGGCTGACGCCGCAGATGTTTTGAGAAAGTAAGAACATCTTTTTTATTTTACTTTCACATCAACTAGGATGGAAATAAAAGAACTGTAAAAAGTGCTTACAAAATCTTAAAGTGTAGACAAATGAATTGAAAGTTATACCTTGCTACGAGTTTTTTAGAGATACTTAATTTTAAAAGTAGATCTGCAACTTGTCAGGAAAAATATACAACGATTTAAAGTAATTGTTCAGTTTGTCAAGCTTTTATCTATTATTGTATCCAAATTCAAAATTCTCTAAAATAGTAATATTTCTGGAAAAATTAATTTTTGTGTAAAAAACTAAAGCTATGTTGTTTTTTAACATATTTTTCTAAATGCATGTCAATTTTTAATTCAAAATATTACAATCTGAAGGATTAGTTCTAATTTTAGTGAAAAAAAAAAATTATAAAAACAATTACAAAATGAACAAAAATCCAAATACATTTACTTTTTTCTTTAACATTTTTAATTAAAATAATTAGAATTACTCTACGTCTTATTCATTCACATATTTAACTAGTTTTGTAACATTATAGTTAGAAAAAAAATTATCATTATTTCTTGAAATCATTCATTTTTACGGAACTTATTTTACAAAAAAAAGGACTTTTTTTGATATTTTGAATTAGAACTAGCACAAAGTCTATGTATTTTGGCATGCAAAAATCTAAATTGTCAAATTTCGAAGTGCATTTCTTAATAGAATCAAAAATATAACTTGGGTCCTTCTTTAAGGATAGTCTATACTGTACTTTTTCAGCTATATGAAATATGAAAAACTGAACTTGATTTTCAGTTTTTTAGCAAATTCGCCTACAAAATAACAAACATATTATTTAAGTCAACGTTATAATAAATTATTTGACATTTCTAAATAAATTTACAGAAAGGAAACAAAAATTTTGTAAAAATTATTAAATTTTGTTGTTATAAAATTATTGTAATAATTTATCTAATTTGATAAAATTAAAATAGAAGATTGTAACTCTAGTATTTGTTTTATAAAAATCTACTAAAAAATATAAGTTTCTTAAGATTAATAATTTTAATTAAAAATATTGTTATAATAAACAGATTAATCATAAAAATTTCTAAAAAATTCTTTGATCTTTCAGAATTAGTATATTAGTTTTTTATTGCAACCGTAAGAACGGAAAAAAATAAAATAAATATATGAAATATTACTGCTTACCCTGTCTCGGCAATAGAAAACGATCTAACTTTAAGTCTAAATATCTTTTATACTATAGCAGGAGCAAATTATTAAAACTTTGCGAGCACATGCATACATATTTTAATAACGTGTCTGTCAATTTTCAACTAGTTCGTAAAAAAACGACTTTTCGCTACTTGTACCTTAATATGAATAAGTGCAAAATTATTTTTAGAGTTATGCGATTTTTGAAATAGTCAAAAAACAATTTTGTATAAAAAAATGTCTTTATATATTGAAGACTGACACTCAATACTTTATTACGTAGGAATTTTTCAGATTTGTATGAAATTACCTTCACAAGGGGATATAAAATGAAGATTGTAATTTCGAACGTAAATTTAGAATTATTTTAAGTATTTCACTTAAAAAAGAAATGTTTTATTCAATTTTGTCTTAAAAACATTGTTTACATAATTTTCAAGCAAAAATTGTGTATGAAATAAGAATACTGCAGTAATAAATTTTTTTGAGTTCACCTGATTTAAATGAAAAACTATTTTCTTAAGGGGGTAGTCTAGTGTGAACGTTGAAAAACTTATTTTTAAGAATTTTGTTCTCAGTCACAGAACACGATTTATTGTTAAGTTTTATTTTAATAAATAAAACGCACTTAATACTTCAAGAAACAATTTTTTTAATGCAACAAATAATTGAATTTATTAAATAGTTAATTAAATAAATATACTCTTTAAATTGACCCCATGCCACTCGTGTATCTGATAACTCAAAAACTATTCAACCAATCTTCTTAAAATTGTAACCACACATTCCATAGACATGTCGCTATGGTCGAAACTAGGATCTTTTGATTTCATCAACATTTACATTTTGTATTAAAAAAAAATAACTACATAGGAGGAAAAAAAACGCAACACTTTTTTTTCAAATATTCACAAAAAAACGAATTTTCATGTTCTTTTATGAAAAGTTATGTTTTTATACCATCCAAATCCCATAGATGAGTTTGAATGAAGGTAAAAAAATTTACAATGTGAGTTTTTGTTATTTATAAACACAGCTAAAATTTTGAATTAAAAAGTAAAAAATGAGTTTTAAAGAGGAGACTTCAAGCTTTAATTTACACTAAATAAAAAGGTTTTTTGATGAAACTGGACTGAGATATGGCTGGTGCAAAATTGACAAAAATTCGACAGATTTGAAGTGTTGCGTTTTTTTTCCTCCAGTGTATATTAAAGTGAAGTAGGAAATATTTATCATTTGTAAATAATAAATCAATTATCGTTTTTAGCTTTGTCAGAGTCAATAGTTGGGAAAATATTATACAAGTAAATAATTAATAATAATTGATACTGTTAACAAATATAAACGCCATGAGGCGACCTAGTCTGCAAAAGTTTTTTTCACCTGGCATTCGAAAGTTAATAAAACTTTGACATTTGAAACTTTTCAAATTACAATTTCGATTGTAGTTTAGTGAATAAAGAGTGTATTAAAAATGAATAAAAACATCGTATGTAATTAGATTTTAATGCATTTTTTATGGACTACATTTTGAAAATTATAAAAATTGTCCATTATAAATTAACATTTTTCCATTATAAAAAATTCATAATTTAAATTACTTATATTTTTTGTTAGAAAATGTTGATATATCACATTATTAATGCAATTTTAGCAGCAGAACTTGTTCATGGAGGAAAAATAATTCAAGTTTTGGAGACTCGTCTATGACGGAAAAATATCAAACATGTTCACCAAATTTACAGTACTGTCCAGACAATATTTGCGATGAACTAGAACATTTGGATATAAGGATATGTCCCCAAGATTGCACCATTGAATGTAAAAATTCAGTTTTAAAAAATATATTAGTTTATATTGAAACATGCATGCCTTTTTCGGTAAAAAATGTTTATCACTTTAAACAATTTTTTCTCAATATTTACATAGTTATATTTTTCCAATATTTGCACAGTTATATTTTCAAGGATTAGAGACTGCCTTTTTATAATTCAAAAGAATTTTCTTGAAAAAGATTATTTACACAAAAATACATACGTGATAAACAGAAATAAAATGTTCAGTTCTTCAGAAAAAAATATTGCATAAAATAAAATATCAAATATAATATTTTACTTAAAAAGTTAAAATATTTTGCAAGGATTCAAATTAAATGTGTAATTGATAAGTGTAAGTGTCCTCTATTGAATTCCGAACTGAAAAATAATTTTTTTTCTGCCCAAATTCAATATAGAGACTTTCAAATAAAAAAAAACACACAATTTGTGTAAAATTGAAAAACAACTTTTTTCTGATCAAAATAATAAAGATATTAAACTGATTTTTCAACTAAACGTGCATAAAATGTTGACACTTTGACTATGTAAAATTTAAGCGGTTTTGTAAAACAAATTTTTTTAAGATAAATGTAAAAAATTTGAAATCTATCATTTTAAAATATTTTCGGCCTTCATATTGGATCCGCCATATTGTAAACACTAATGTCCATCAAAAATAAGATGAAATATTTAAATTTCATCAATATATAAAATGATAATTACTTATTTAGGCTTGATATGTCGAATTACGTCAATGTACGATATTTGGTAATGTTTTGCTTTTAAAACGCCATTTTGTTTACATATCAAAATTTCAAACCGCGTAAATTTTATGTAGTTAAAGTGTCAACATTTTATGCACGTTTAGTTGAGAAATCAGCTTAATATCTTTATTATTTTGATCAGAAAAAAAATTATTTTTCAATTGTATACACATTTTTTATGTTTTTTTTATTTAAAAGTCGCCATTTGAATTTGAGCAGAAAAAAAAATTCAGTTCGAAATACGATAGAGGACACTTTAATCTATAAGATCACTATTTTCATATTAATATTTTCTTTTGTTATGTTATTGAAAATTAAACTCAAAGTTGAACAAAGAAACAAGTGAACTTGGGCGTTTGAGTTAATTTCGATTTAAATGTTATAAATTATAACATTCTATTAATAACAGATGCGTTTTAAATCTTTAAAAGAACGTAATTTAACCTGAAAAAGATATAATGAAAAAGTGAAAAATATCTTACGAAGATTAAAATAATTAAAATTGATATGCATTTAATTTTAATTTAAACTTTAATTACATCAGAACATACACTTTTATTCATATCATATATGTATATATTGTAATAAATTGTCTACTAAATGCAGATTAAAATAAATGCACGTAAATCTCTTGACTTATCAAAAGAATGATGAAAAATTAATTCCGATCATAAGTGACATTTATCTTACGATTTAGCGGAAGTGCACTTTGGGGTAATGAACAAGGGTGGCCGAGGGATACACAGTGGAATGGGGACTTGTTCATGCAACGACATGATGCAGTGCACCTGCGGCGTTCCTTTCCTCAAACAAGCCGAAAGCAGCCTTGAGGCCAGCAATAAAAGCGGAAATTTTACGAATTATTCGCGAAAAGATCGTAATAACCATTCGCTGCTTTCGGACGCCCGCAAAGGTATAATTTTCATCTTTTAAAAATGTGATTTATTCGCATTTAGTTATTAATTTACCATGATAATTAAAATTCTAATATTAGTTTTTCTTCAACAAATTTAAAATGTATTAATTTTATATTCCAATATTTTTCAGAAAAAAAAGCTGTTTATTTCCAAGCAGCTAGCGATACTTGTGGAATTTTCTGTATGCTAGGGGTAGTTTTTGGGAGTTTATTTGTGCTAATAATGATCGTCGGTTCATTTGCACTTTGGAAATGGAGGTAATTTCCTTTTATTAATATTTCTTTTAAAATTTGTAAAACTTTCGTGTCGAGTGCACTTACAGTTCAGCAGGCTTATGCCAAGTAAAATTTGTATTCCATGATAAATTTATGCGCGTAAAAACTTTTGCCCTAATCGTGCATTTTCATTAAGATTCTTGTCACCGCGCAAGTGCCGTTTTAGTCTTATCGTACTGTATAAATAAAATTTTTAAGCCGTCTATAAAATGACATTTTTTATATTGTATGAAAATAATAGTTACGGAAATTCTGTACTTTAGGTACTCAAAAAAGAATGTCTGCAGAGATTGCAACCGTGGAACAGATAATGGTGCAAATACTCTGGGAATTTTGCCGACCGACTATATCGAATGCGGAGATGGTCTTCTGATTGGTCTCGATTCCTTCTCAAATGGCACTACAAATCAATCATTCTTCATCCCCAGAAGTAATAACGTAAGTTAAATTTGATTTTCCCTGATAACTTTGACTTTAATTTAATTTTTTCCTGATATCGAGTAACAACTCAAAGAGGGAGTTAAAAAGCCACAGAAAAAAGACTTTTAACTTGATTACTTTTCTCCATTTGTATCAATTGATATACGTTGTTTATTCTGATTTATTTTCTTAGTCTCAAAATTACTGTCTAAAAAAAAGATAAATAATTTTTCTTAGAATTAAATTTTTTTATAGACTATTAGATAATGTTTATCTGTAATAGAAAGTAAGGTAAATAATAATTGTTTAATAAGTCTTATTGTTATTGAAAAATTGTTTATAGATATCCCTCTTACAACGCAATAGTTTGGTTCCGGGAAAGTAGTGCGTAATATGAAATTGCGTTGTAAGAAACCTAAAATAAATGGGAAATTAGGGGTTCGGTTCCAAACACTAACAAAGTAATTTATTTTTACCATAATTATCATTATAAAAGCTTGATATAATAATATAAAAATAGAATTATATAAAGATTTTTTTTGAAATATTATATTGTATATTATAAAACTTATATAATAAAACGAATCAAAATAATATAATTTTAAGATTTTAAATTCAACAAAAAAATAAGAGATTGATAAAATTTTGTGTTTACGCTTTTAAAACTAACTTTCCAAAACACTTTTTTGAGAAAATGTAAAACTTTTTTGTATTTAAGAGTTCTTTTTGAGAGTCTACGTAAGCTTGAAAGTGTTTGCAAGTCTACATAGGTTTGAAAAAAAAAACTCCAAATATAACAAAATGAAACTGAATTTAATCCATTGATCTTTTCTAAATGAACTAAATGTAATAATATGATTTAGTCGCTTTTCAGTTAACTAGAAAAGTTTGTTCCAAAATATCGACCATTAAACTCTAACGACTTGAATTTAAAAAAAAAATTTCCAATTTTTTAAATCGCGTTAAAGCGAAAACTTTATCTTGTTTTACGAAGGATAGATGCAATTTTACAACCGTGTTATAAAAGTAACGCGTTATACGAGAGATATCTGCATATAAGGTTGGAAAACAATCAACTAATTTCAACCCCAACTTACATTTAAGTGTTATGCGTGACACTAACGTGATAATCTGCACGTTATTCTTCGACTATTTTAAAGACGATCAGACGAACATGTTAGAAGCTCCCTATGTACGTTCATTTAATCAAACTCATGTAAAATTATTCATATATTCATTAAAAATTAAATTAAAATTGTTTATCCAATTTGAAGAACATCAATTTGTAACGCATTTATTGCTAATATAACTTTTATACAAAAGAAATACATTTCAATTAAAACCACAGATTGGAGAAAAATTGTATAAATAATTGTTGTTTACTTTGTAGAACAGTTGAATTGATTTTTCGTACAATTATTTTAGCCGGATCCGAAGTGGGAATTCCCAAGGGCCAAATTGACGATAGAACAAGTTTTAGGTGAGGGTGAATTTGGTCGAGTGTTAAAGGCAAAGGCAATAGACATCAATGGCTGGCCGGGATTAACGACCGTCGCAGTTAAGACTCTAAAAGAGGATGCCTGTACTTCCGAACTCGCAGATTTATTGTCCGAGTACCAACTTTTGAAAGAAGCGCAACATCCGAATGTCATCAGACTTTTGGGAGCTTGCACATCTCCCGGGGGACCGATTTACCTTATCATTGAATTTGCAGAATTTGGTTCTTTGAGGTAAGAACTAAAAAGATAACCTAACAAACTAAAAACCAAAACATTAAGAAACTAAAAAGGACTAATAAAAAATAAAAATTAAACAGGATGCCCATCGGGTGAGAAATGCAGAAAAGTGGAAACCTTACTGGAATTGAAATAAAGCGTGAAAAAAGCGGAAAATATACTTGAATAAATGTTTTTCTTGTTTGTTTTTATGTCTAAACTTTTTGAATTTAATATTAGATGTTTTTACAACCGAATTTATGGTAGACAATTTTTGATGAGTCTATTTTATGATTTTCAATTTTAGTTAATTTGTCTATTTATATTGAAAATCATTTTTATTTTTATATTTTCTGTTGGCTCGCGGTTTTGCAGAAATTCAAACAGAAAATGTTTTTAATTTTTCTCAATTCTTAGAGAAACACAAGTATTCTTGATTTCAAAAATTTTTGCCGAACTATCTTATACTTGAAAACATTTTCCATGCGCAAATTTGTTCACAGTGTTGTTCAAAGGTTTGAAAAATTCTTTAGAAAAGCGTCTATAATAACTCAAAACGTGCAAGAGGCATTTTTTTATTGAATGAACTTTAAAATGTTAAATCTCTTTCGAAAATAATTAAAAAATCAAATATGAACTGTGCAAATGTTAAGAATTTCAAAAATTGTACAAATTCTTGATTAAACGCATGGAATTAAGCAATTTTTTACAGAGATAGTTTTTTATTTACTTAAAAACAAAAATTTTTTTGCTTAGGAAATTATAAAATATGTTTACAAACTTTACAAAATATTTATAAAATACAGTAATTAAACAAATAATTTTTTAATGATTTTTGAAAAAGTTTTAGAATTTTGAAATTTTCCTCAAACATTCCCTTTTTAAATTTTTTAAGAGTTTTAGGCATTAATAATAAATACCGTAAATATTTGTTTTTCACATTTTTCAGCGGTACTGGGTACATGTAGACGTTTTATTTTCGCATTTTATACATTAAAAAAGATAGTTAACAAATTAATTTTATTTAGTAAGATAAGGTATTCGCTTTATTATTTTTTTAATAATAAATGTTTATGACACTCAAAGAAAAATTTTGTCTAATTAATAATTTAGATATTCAATTTTATTAACTGATTTTTTGCTTTTAATGCATTCACGCAACATGATGTTTATGATGTTTGTTATAACATTAACTGATATAAACATTAAAAAATTTTAGTACCAATTAAAATGTAAGATCAAAAAAGAAAAAAAAACTTTTTTCTATTAATTTGTATTTATTAGTGCAGTTTTTATAAAATTTCCAAACTCAACTATTTTCAATCGACTAAACGTTAATTTTATACAATTTATATTGCAAAACAATCGAAATGATTGATTTGAACACATAATTTTGCTGCTAATAATTAATAACAAATACATGAAAATATTGCGTATATGCATCAACAGTAAAACAAATGAAAGAAAGTTAATATATTGAAAGAAATGAAAAATAATTGTTAATTACAAAATCTTGTTTCAAAAATGTTTAAACATTGCACAAATTTATTTGAAAAAGAAAAACGATAAAAACTTGTTATTTTTATGAATAATCATTTTTGTGAAATTACATTTAAGGTTTTTGCTGAGAAAATAACAAATAAAATTCATTGAAATTAAAAATATTCAACACTAAATAATCGATTAAGAGATAAATATAGTTTCATAACATTTCCAAATAAAAGTACATATGCTTTTTGTGCAATAATAATACTAAAAATTTAATAAAGTATAATAATAATTTTGTTCAAAACTGCTTGCAATTGTAATGATGATTTTTTTCTTGATTCGTCGTGTTTCTACTATAAAAATAACAAAATGACAATTTTTTTTAATATAATGCATATTTTGTTTAATAATAAGTGAAGTACATATTGTACTTCCTTCATATATTATGCCGTTGATACATAAACGCATATCATTTTGGTTATAAAATTCAGTAAACCAATACATTTTTTTCAATGCTCATTTTTCTATTCTAGGATTATATAAAACCAAATTCATAGAGAATTTAAATTGTGTCAATGTGTTTGTTTTTAGTTTGACAAAACATGGATTAATCTGAAGATAGTAAACATAAGTCTTATTATCTTATTTTAAATCCTTCTTTTCTTTTGACTGGCTTTTACGTTTTAACCGTCGACGGAAATTGCTAAAATCGTTACTTTTTATTTGATCGTAGTGCAGTTTTTTCTGAATAACTATTATTGTGCTAAAAATTTTTGAAATTAAGAATTTTTGATCAGATTTTAAGAAATCATTTTAATAAACAATTTATTAATTATTTCTTAACTAATGAAAATAGGGGTATTTTCCCTAAATTACTGAAAGCTCAATTTTCAACCGATTTTCAATTCTTTTAAACGAAACTCTTCAGAATTTAATGAAGAATACACATTTTTGATGTTTTGTTTATATTTTTGGTAATCCACGATTTTGTCCAGAACGGCTCGAATTTGCTGTAAATTAGAGTTAGAGATTAAATTCTAAAGAATGAATTAAATGAATTAAAATTGATCTCCCAGGAACTTGTGGAATTTATAACTTTTAAAACAACAACTTTTCAAGATATTCATTTATGAAAAGTGGAAGGAAGATTTAATCCTTCATTAATTATATTGAAAAACCTCCTTCAATAAAGATTTTTATAAAATCAGTAACATTACATTGAAAAGGGCTTGTCAAGATACCTAAATATATAAAAAACAATTAATCGACAAAATGTTAATTTCTGGCCTTTTTTCCGTCAACGGGGTCCGCTTAATACCTGAATGTTATGCACTTTAACCCTTTCAATACCGAATAATGTTAAAAAATTTATTTTCAAACATAATTTTATTTTTTGAGCTTATTTATAGCAGAAAGTTTTGTTTGCATTGTTTTTCCCTCTGCAAAATAAAAAATATCAATTAATTGCTTTAAAGCAACAGTGGTGCAGAAAAGAAGTTTTACATATTTTTTTTATTTAATTAATGAAAACTTATATTAAACATAGAGGGACAATAAACACTTTCTTTAGGTAATGTTATAAGGTAATATATTACTTTCAACGAAAATAAAACTTTTCAAAAACTTCGTTAACGATTATAATCTCCAATCGTACAAATGTCAATATATAAAAAATAAACAGTTTTAAATTTAAATTCATGTTTGTAATTAAATTATTTACTTAACACATCAACTTATTCAAATGTATTGAAATGATATTTTTTGAACTACCTGACTTATTATTTACCAATGCTGCTTTAAGTAACACAGAATTTTTAATGATATAAATGTTTAAAGCGCAAAATCTAAACTTTAATTCAATTTTAAATTTGATTTTATGTACAAAAATACTTGAAAACACAGTTCCAATGTTTTTTTTTAACAGTCTGCGACCATAATTATTAACCTTTCAAAATGACAAAATTCAAGTTATCTTTAAACATTGAAAAATATCTTAAAATAATTTTTACAGCAATAATACATAGCAAAATAGATCTGAAATTAACAATTGATTATCTAAAGAGCAATAAATTAACAAATCAAATTATACGGGAATTTTATTTTAAAATTTTGACGAGCACCCTGTTAAAAAGAAATAATAAAAAATGAATAATAGAAGATATTTAAGTAAGCCAAAATGAAATAGCTGAAGTCTTTGAAATATCAACAAATTATAAGACCATATCTTTCACTAAATGAATGCAGTGTCCACTATGTATGTAAATTTAAATTACTCCATGAGAATGCTCTCTACTTGCGGAATGCTTTAATTCTGTTAGTAAAAGTCAAAAGGAGTTTAGAATAGAATTCCATAGCGATTAAAGCCATTTGAAAAATTGCAGAAATTATTTGAGAAGAACTCGCCATTTGGAAGCTGAAAATCGTTTACCGTGCTCGGCATCTTTGTTGTCGTCTTCAAATGAAGAACCCGACAAACAGGTCAAAGCGTCTGCAATGTTCACCATAAAGCCACGTGATATATTGTCGTTTGCCTGGCAAATCTGCAAGGGGATGGCATATTTGTCGGAAATTAAGGTCCAGTTTTGAAGGATATATTTAAATTTTAATAATTAGTTCTCATATCAGTCTTATTAAAAAAGTTTTTTTTTTCTATTAAAATTTATTTCACTAAACTTGTAGGTTTTAGTTGAATGAAAAATTAATGAAAAAATATTACTTTTGAAATTATTTATTATTGAATTTGAAATAAGTTACATTAATACTGCATATTTTCGTTAATTAAATAACATTTAAATTATTTAAGAATATATTTTACAGCTTGTACACAGAGATTTAGCTGCAAGAAATGTATTACTTGCAACTGGAAAAGTTTGCAAGATTTCAGACTTTGGATTAACACGAGACGTTTACGAAGATGATGCTTATTTAAAACGCAGTAAAGGAAGAGGTAAAAACTAAAATTTAGATTTCTTTTTGTAAATTAAGTTGATTTTAATTTCTCAATTTTTATTATTTCAGTACCAGTAAAATGGATGGCCCCAGAGTCCCTGGCTGACCATGTGTACACCAGTAAATCTGATGTATGGAGTTTTGGAATTCTTCTTTGGGAGTTAGTAACTCTTGGCGCTTCTCCTTACCCAGGAGTCGATGTGCATAATTTGTATAATCTTCTCAAAGCTGGCTACAGGATGGAAAGACCCAAAAATTGTTCTGAACAACTGTAAGTAATACATTAAACTTATTATTAATTATATTTTACAAAATTGATGCAGCAATAATTTCGGTAATAATTTTAGATACAAAATAATGGTTTCATGTTGGCGTGATGAGCCAGGGTTGAGGCCATCCTTTAAGGAATTAATATCCCAATGGGAACGAATGTTAGAGGATGGCATGGAGTACTTAGACTTAAATCCACGATCCTTCCATAATCAAACTTATTTTACCATGTTACAAGAACCAGAAAGTCCTACTAGTAAGCATTTTCTTCTGTAATAATTTAATTTAATATTTTCTTTTGCAATTTATAATTTACTTTTTTATCATATTTTAGAAACAGAATTTGATATCTCGAAGCAACCATCAAATCCAGTAAATTATCTCAGCAAACCTTCCAATGAAACGGTAACAAAAAGTGATCAGGTTGATAAACTACAAACATTTTGGCGGGATCCCGTAGAGTCCTCGAAAAAAATCGGTTACGTTAATGATCGTGTTATGAATCTTGATCTCAATCATTATGAAAGTCCTGTAAGAATAAGACAAGCAAGTATAATGAGCACCAGCGACAATGATCTCACACCAACAAACGAAAAGCCACAATTTTATTTAGATATGAAGGGTGGAAAACCCGAGCCAAATTTTACATTCTTCAACAAGAGCAACGAAGAAACAAGCCCTGCGTATAAAAACCAGGAATCTGTTTCCACTTGAAAATTTGCTGTGAATTTTGGAGCAAAAGTAATACATTATTTTCGTAAATATAATGAACGAAAATGAAAGACAGAGAGAAAGTAATTTTACCTGAGAAGGATGAGTTTTTTAATATTTAACTTTTGTATATATTAATAATATAAAATGTTAGATCAAACCAAAAAAGTGAGGATACATTTTTGGCATCGTTGTTATTAGTAACCTAAAATTAACTAAAAACATATATTAAAAGTTTCGGCATTATATTGCTTGGTGTTAATTATTAATGTACTGTATATAGCATTATTATTACTGTTCTTGTGTGACTTTTTTGTTAGAGTTATTTTTTTTTTTTTTTTTTTTTTTTTTTTTTTTTTTTTTTTTTTTTTTTTTTTTTTTT
>JABFPM010002427.1:0-16744 GCA_022817325.1 Idris sp. 1 HC-2018 | reverse complement strand
TTTCTGAACAAATTTTAACTTAAACGAAATGAATTACTTATTTGAGGTCACGAAAATACGCTTTTTGTAAGTGAAATGACATGTATTAATTTATAAAAATTAAAGTCGAAATGCATTATAATACATAATGTATTTTTTTCTTATTTAATTCTTGTTATATAATTATTTTAAAAAATAAATATATATATATATAAATATTATAATAAAGTTTAAATTCTTATATACTTTTTGTAGTAATTTAGATGCGCGCGCATTTGCAATGACAGAAGCTCACTTCACACTGTGCTGGCGATTAGGAGAATGGAAAACAGTTATTTTTAAAATTTTACAAAAAAATATTCTCATTAAGTATATATATATATTTATTTCATTTTTTAAAATATAATAAAAAAATAAAAACTTTATTCTCTTTAATATTAATTATTATTATTACTATTATTCCATTCTTATAATTTAGCATTAAATACATTAGCAGACGAAAAATTGCTATAGACTGTGAGTCGTTTATCTATCATTATCTCTCTTTTTTTTAACAACAATAATGAAGTGAACTGAAGTACAGATCAGAATAAGTTGCGCGCGCATTTTCTATGACAGAAGCTAACTTCACTCCGTGCTGGCGATTATAAGAATGGAAAATTGTGTAAATTTGTATTCCTCTGACATTAATTGATCTTTTTGTATATATAATACAAGAAGAAATGCAATATATAATAGTAATGTAAGAAAAAAAAATTAAAATACAAATTGCAAAGTAAAAAAATCAATGCATGTTTTTTTGCATTTATTGATTTTCACTAAAAATAATTGTCTCCGTGTACGAAAAAAATTGAATAGTTTATTTTAAAAACATGAGCCAAACGCGGGAATAAGATCCGCGAAAAATATCACTTCAATCGATTTCGCAATATCAAGCAAAACCATGCGTCTGCCAAGAGTAGGGGATACGGAATTATGCTCACTGTTCCGGCAGCAGATCTAGATTCCAAGAAACTCGTGGAGTTCCGGAGCATCGACACTACCGGAAATGCGGATCAGAACGCCGCCTGTCTGTCTGCTCGTTCCTCTATTTTCAATATTCCGCAAGCCTCTTTCGGAAATAATACGCTTTCATAATTGGTCGAAAATGATCTTTCTCTTATTCTAAATTTAAAATTAGACTTAATGAGTTATTATGAACAGAACATGTAAACATATATATATACATTTAAGTACAACTAAAAAAAATAAATATTACTCAAGCTGAATAAATTAACTTTTAGAACTCTTTTTTTAGTCATTAAAATTTTATTTCCAGCACTTATATGACAAGTTATTAAAGCAAATAAAAATGTCATTTTAATGTTTTTAACTTTTTTTGTTTTTAATCATAATACCTGAGAAAACAATTTTAATAAAAATGTTACAAGATTGCAATGGATGAATAAATAATTAAAATAAAAACATAACTAATTGAATTATAAAAACAAGTATGATTTTTTATATTTTTAATTACCCTGAACTTTGTACCAAGATAAGCAGTTGATTATTCATCTTAATTATCTGAATTCATAAAGTTTTCTAAGTAAACTTTTTCACTAAAATTAAACTTTTTATTATATCAAAATATTGAAGCTCTGAAATATCAATTTTAAGTTATTTTAAACCATACATGTTCTTTTATGAATTTCATATTATCATAATAATATATCATCTTGGTATATTTATTCTGAGTCGTTAGCTTTTTAACATTTATCCTTTATTGCGCTGTGTATTTTGTTGTTAAAGAAGGAGAATAATAATAAGCTCTCAAACAGCCAATAAATGATGAATACATTATAAAATGAGCTTGATACATTTTCATACATTACAAAATAAGCTAAATGTAAATAGTCTTTTTATACATATCATTTACAACTTTCTTAAAAAATATAAAATGTTTAAGAAATATTTTTAAACAATTTAAGATAAATGTAATAAGAAAGAATCAGTAAAAAATAACCTAATTCATTATATAATTATTTAACAAGAGAAGCTTTATTGAATAAAAATATCGAAATATTATATAATAAAATATTTTGTAAAATGTTATGAATGGTTTTTCTTGGACAAATGTTGTGCTTTTCAAAATTTGCATTAATTCTAATTTCAGTCAAATTTAGTTGTTAACAAGCTTTTCAAAATACAAGTAACTTTTCTGATAATATTTATTATGTAAGTAATACAAACTTTTATTATTCACCTTTGGATTTGAAATATTAATACTTATTAATTAAAGATAAAAAGTTTACATCATTTTTCAGGAAAAAAATTTGTTGTCTGATAAAAGAAATTACCTTTTACTTTCATTTCTTTTAGCTTTTTTTTTGTTTGTAAGAAGAATATTTTCTTTTTATCTTCAAAGGTTATTTTTGATACGAAATACTTAAACTTCCTTTGCCGTGGTATCATATCTCGTTTTAAAGAGACGCAAAATAAAGTTATCCTTTTTTTGCAGCAGTTCTCTGAATTATTTTACATCTCTAGAAGAATCTAATAAAATAAAGAGTGTAATTATTTTGTTATATCTCAACACAAACCATTTTCGGACAGTTGAATATTTATTTCAAAACATTAAATAATTCAAAGTAAGCAATAAATAAAATAAGCCGGCAAAAAATAAGCTGGCGTGTACCAGTGCTCTTTTGTGCTATCATTAATTTTACAGCTTTTCTGATCAAATAAAGAGAGAATCTTAGCGCACGGTTTCAAGTTACTTACGACTCTTTGGAGATTCCAGAGACAAGTGCGTTCTGGTTAGAAAAATATACTGTTTCTCACATAAACCCAAAAACATTCGAAAGAAAATTCTTCGGAATAAATAAGTCAACTTAAATCGAACAGATACGTTAACAATAATTTTTAAATTAATATTTTAACCTCAACAAAAATTCTCACCAATAAATATTTTGTTGTCCCAAACTGAAATTGGATTTTAACTTTCGATATTGATCGAAAAATAAAAATACACTGCAAAAAATGGGAATAAAAAAAGAAGATTAACTGCAAAAAAGGGATGATCAAAAATCGGATCTTTTAACAATAAGCTGTTCTGAAATCGAATTGCCAGTTGGCGCAGTGTCATTTTCACCGAAAATCTTCAAGGTACAAAAATTTGTAAGCGACATTTGTGAAATAGACAGACGAAATTGAGACAAAGGCGAGAAAAGCGAAGGTGTTTAGCATTTCAGAACAGCAAAATACTCTACTACCGGTGAAACGATGGCGAGAGAAGAGTCAGTCAGCAAGTGACTATAACACTTTGCATCTCTGGGGCTTCCCGCCCCCCGATTGCCCCACTTGCAACTCGTTTGTTTTCCTTATCCGCCTTTTCTGCCTTTCGCAACAGCGTCCTATGCATGAATCGCGTCTCAAAAGAAGCACGCCTCCAAAGAAAAGCTAATATCTAGAGCAGGGTTGCATTTACACTCTGTCACAGTATCCCAAATAATGGTCTGCCATCAAATGATTGATTCATATTTTTTTTCTTTTTTTTGTTACTATTTTCTTTTTACTTTTATCTTTGTAATTATTTGGCATCGTGAAAGTTTTATCGGAATTTCAATAAAAAATTGTTGAGCAAAGTTAATCAGTGTTACAAGTTTGCAACTTTATGTACAGCAGCATCTTATAATTACGCGCATTCATATTTATGATCTGCCATTTTACATTGTAAATTATAAGACTATTTGCAAATAGAACACAAATTTGCAAATAATCAATTTTGTAAAATCTAATTTTGTTTGGGTATTGAATTTTTCGTTGTATTCAATTATTATTATACATTTGCAATTTATTTTATTGACGTTTACATTGTGCTTAGTGACATTCATGATGAGAATTCTTTTATGAAGTAAAATTTATTAATTAGATGACTTGATATTTTTCTTTTTTTTCTATAATGTCGTGCACAACTTTAAGATGAAATATCATCTCCACTTTGACAATGCCTTGCTATTAAATAGGGAAAAAGAGAACAAAAAGACCCCCTCCCTGCTCTTTAAGGTCAAGCTTAATTTAACGCAATTTATACTTTTTTGTAATCAAAATTGCATGTGTGCATTAAAATTTATTTGAATGAAAAGACACAAATTAATAACTGTTGGATGAAGAAAATGAATTAAATCTAAACAAAATTATTTTTCAAACGGTATCTTTTTTAAAATAGTAATTGCTGAAATAAAAAATAACTTATAAATATTGAGAACTGTTTTTTAATCACAAAGTACAATATTCTTTTACTATACTTTGTATTGATTAAAATCGGTTTTAATTGGAACAAAATAATTTAAGAGAAAGTGTTAGAAGTGGGGATTTTATTTTAAAGCAGCTTATTCATGTTATTTGTTATTAAACATTAATAGTCGACTTTATTTAAAAAGTAGCTTTATGCTTTGTTAAAATATTAAAAATGCTTTAATTATAATTGTGTATACAAGATTCAAAAATAGATTGAACAAAAATGAAAATTTAAAATTAGGATTTTACAACTTGATATAAAAATTCCTGGCTATTATTGTTACATTATATTATACTATTATCACAACAAAATTTTCCCAAGTCTGATGATATCTGATTTTGCATTACCAATTCAAAAACAAATATTGAATTGAATTCTTAACTTGATATTTATAACAAATCTCACTTCTCATGTTAAATCAATATTTGAACTTAACAAATTTATTCATTGATTTCACAAATAGTTGTTTGATATTATTAATTTCCTATACATTTACTACAGGAAATGTATAATTTAATTTATTTTCAATAGATTAAATTAATGTTATACAAACAAACCGAAAAGAAAAAATTAGTTTGTATTAAAAAATAATTTAGTTGCAAATTTGTAATGGTTTTTCATACTTTTTATTAGTTTTAATAACATTGAAGAATTAACAAGAGTTTAATTAATATTTATTAACATTAATTTTACATAACTTCAATAAGCTTTTTGACAAATCAACAAATCCGTTTGCTCAATGTACATATTGACTCACTCATAAAAGATAGTTTCACTTCATTCATCCAATTTCATACACGTTACACTAAAGTGAACGTCTTTCCTGAAATTTGACCTCTGGCTATCTGGCTATTTTTCATATTTGAATGCACCACGCCAAAGGTATGATAAATTCAAAGTCATATTACAAAAAGAAACACGATATATGAAACATTGTACAATGCTTTCTCAAAATAAAAAATAGTCACAATCCCGACACTCATCTTTTTGCGCCATTTATTTTTTTCTTTCTCTCTTTCTTTTTTGAAGTCCATTTAGATCCGTTAATTCATGTGTTAACAGTCCCCTTTTGTTTAGACTGAAAATAAAGAAAGTCGATCGTGGTCGTATTTCCCTTCAACTTTGCTCTTTTTTCGTGTCATTGTCTGTCTCTTTTTTTTTCGTTTCGCGGTGCCAAGTGCAAGAGAAGTGCCAGAAAGCAGAAGAAATTGAATATGACCTACGAAGGTTAAGAAAACGTTTTGAAACCAAGGTGACAGAGAATCGGATGGAAATAAAAAGAAAAAGAAGTCATTTTATTTATAGAATAATAGAATTTCCCGGAAAGTAATGTTTTAACTACTTTATTTCCGTTACACTTGAAACTAGGTCAATGTTCATTTTTGCAGTGATGATTGAGAAAGAAAGGGTTTTTGATCCTTTTCTGACTTTTCTCTTCTTTTTTTTTTATATATTTCGAAAGAAATCGATATTCAAGGTAAAAAGGTTTTCGTATTTTGTCACAAACCTTGAATTGACACTGCCTTCAATATTACTTTATGAATACCTCTATTCTTTCAGTTGGTTTATTAGAATGTTCAATCACATAACAAAACTTAATATTCAATCTATTCAAATTAATAAATAAAGACGTAACTTTTAATGTTAACATACTTTATAATTCATAAGTCACTAAATTTGTACAGATTTAATGCAGTGATATTAATTTTCTTTGTTGAAAGTGTCATTAATCATTAGTCGCAATGAGTACTATTTATAACAAAAAGGGGTTGTGAAAAATACAATAAATTTCATTTTCTTAGTATGAGTTGAAGTTTAACCTTTGCAATTGGCAACTATTTGAAATTTTACATGTACATGTGCAAATAAACCTGCAAAAAATAGCAACAATTCTCTAGACACATTAGAAAATTTGTCGACATCTATAATATTTTTTATTTTAACCAAAAAAAAAAAAAAATTCAATGCCCTTTCTTATAAAATAAAGTGTACGGTATTCTTTAATGTCATAAATAATAAATCTTTGATGAACAAGAAACATGTTCAACGAATAATTACTGAATAATGATTTTATTTTATTAGTTAAAAGCACGGTTAAAAGTTAAACTACTCTTATTTTAAGTTTCCATCACTAATCGCCTCATGATGTTTGTGAGAAATACTTTCGTAAAACTATGTTTCAAAATCTTTCTACCATAAAAACAGAAGATGCAGCAAGTTTACTGATTTATGAACAATTTTTTCCTCTTAAATTATATTTTTACAATGCACAAATCCGAATGGGCAATCGTTTCATAAAATCTCGCGTAAACTCGTACAAAAGTTATTCGTCTCGCAAAGAAATATTTCGACGTGCGAGAAGTATGAGTTTTTTTTTTCCTTTCTGAAATTCGACAAACAATGAAATTGAAAGTAGGAAAAATAAGCGACAAGTTGAAGATGACAACTGACGTTAAAAGAGGCCAGTTGGCTATCTGATCGATCGCAAAATGGCAGCAAATGGTTGAGCGACGCCATAAAGGCAAGAGCCCTGTCCAATTTCACAATGGGATCTGTGCGATTGTCATCTTTTGACCTCGATATCACGGACGGAATCTAATTTGTAATTGGACAACATTTTGCGACTTATTGCACAAAGTCATTGAAGAATTAATGACACGTATCAAGCTCATTTATGTAGGATTTATTACACAATCGAATACTGTTTTATTTATTATTATGGCTTTCCGATAATTTCCATTTTTATAGACAAAACTTTATTTGTTGAAAGCATTTAATATTGCTAGATGCGGCAATTGTTCTTGACAAATCAATTGGAGCTCATAAATATTGAGAACATTGTCGGAATAATTTTGCAATGTTAAAAAGTTTATTGACGTATATAAATACTAAAATATGGAAGATCGTATTGTATAGGACAGAATTGCAGCAGTAAAAGTGATTGATCAAAAACGGAAGTTTTGATTAATTTTCTCGCTGATGAAATCTACGAGATTTTATTGCAACTTAATGACAAGTTTTTATAAAGTTTTATATTTACATTGACAATAAATTTCTATTTTAAATCTGTTATTATAACGTAAATTCGGAGGTATGGGTTTTATTAAAAAGTAAATATTGTAACAATATTTGTCTTAAAGTTATTTTTAAGTTTTACAAACAAAAGCGTAAGCATTTTATCTAAAACATCTGTGATATTCATCGATATATAAATACAACCTCTAAGTAGGAAATGTAAAATAGGAAAACATTTCTAATGGCAATACTTTTTTTTATGAATGTTTTCAAATGAGCTTATGCTTTACGCGTTAATCCAAAGTATTATCGATTATATAGACTAAAAGTCAGACAATTTTCGTAATCGTAGATTTTATAATAAGTGAGAATACGTCTTAGATCAAAGATTGAAAAAGTTCTAATACTAAAGTTAATTTTATGAAAATTGAAAAAGAATTTATGACTCAATTAGGGTAACTTAAAATTACCCCTTTAAAAAGTTATTGCAAATTCGAATGTAAACAAATAATAATTAATCTTATTAGACAAATTATTTTTTCAGTTTAAATTCTAAAATACCATTGCATGTGAACATATTATTGTAAAAAAATGGGAAAAAAGTCATATTTTTCTTAGCAGAATTTTATTTTTATACTAAAAAATCTATTATGGATATACGCGTGACCAATTTGTAAAATAAACGAGTAATAGAATTAAAATCTCATTTTATTTGCTTTAAACAAAGTTGAAAACTACAAAAATTATCTGCATGTAATTCCTCAACCATCAATTACGTTCTGCGGTTTCTCTTTCATTTGCGGCGTTCGAATGAGTACATGTCGACAAAACAATCGCCGGATTTTATGTATCACACGAAGCCGTGCTCTCACAGAAGTTTGCACTGCGTCTGAACAATAGACACAGAGGAATCAATGAATCAATCAGTTTAAAGAGCCAATCTTATGTAATTAATATTGAAGTATTATCAATTTCAAGTATAATTGAATCATCTCGAAGCAAAATTAATTGACCTTTTTTTTTTAATAAAAAGGAAGTACAAAAAATTTATTCCAAATAATGGATCTTTGCATTTGCTCATAAATTTAATGATACTTCTACGTTAATACAATTTTTCAGTTTTTAACAATTTAATTGTTAAATGAAATAATTACATTTATACTGAACTACAATTTTGATAACTTTTCTACAACTCTAGTCTGACTCACAAGATGAAAAATTACATTTGTTAAAATTAACTTCTTAGTAGTAATTGTTATAAATTTTGTTGGAAATCAAAAAAATAATAAATAAATACCCGGAAAGGTTGTGAATTTTAATATCTAATTTAATTTATCAAATTATTTACAATTTACATATAATTATTGTAAATTAAAACAAATTAATTGTCCATGGTAAGAAATAATAACTGATAATTACAGTGAAATGTTAAACAAAGAAAAATCGCTGCCAAGTAACGAGTATGATAAGAAAAAAAGTTCTATTAATTAAAGCAGAATTCCAAAGTAATGGGCAAACTTACTCGGTCTGATTGTTCTCAAACGTGAGAGTTCCTTCGATGTGCATATACTGCTTGCCTGGTTTTGCCGTTCCTTCGACAGTTCGATATGGAACCACAACACGTCCTCGTGCACCACTATATCTTATTATACGCAGTGGATATTGTCCAACGCTTTCCACTAACTCCACATCTCTTTCTGGGAAGCCAAAAACTCCGCTGTGATCGTCGTCGAGAATCATCACTGTGGCCAAACTGGGTGACGCAAGCATCGCCGGTTGCGAACAATTTTTTAAACTGAAATTTGAAAAAAAGTAACTCTTCATTAATACAATAAACTTGACATTTTATTAGTTTGTGTGGTATTCATTTTTTAATAATGAATATTGTTAAATTTATTACTGCAAAATTTGCTGTTTCTTTAAATACATAACCATTTGTTCTATTACATAAAATAAAACAACAAAAAGTATTCATGTTTCTTGCTAGTAAGTTGCCAGTATATATTTTATTTATTTTTAAGAACCTAAGTAGAAAATTGAAATAAATTGTGTTAAACATCAAAAACTAACTTTCATTACTGCAAGGTTGGCCCAAAAAAATTCGATGCTTTCAAGTATTTTAAAAGTCACTTATAAGTTTAAAAACACTTGTTTAAAATAAGTAGCTTGTTTCTTAGGTTTTGCTAGTAGTGATGTTACACACGTTGCAAAAATCTCCGAGATACTTCAAAGTAACTTTGTTTCTTAAGTTTTATTTTTTTATTTTTTTTTTTTTTCAAATAGAGTTGTTAGATATTTTTTTCATTACATTTACATATTTTTATAAAAATATGAATTTAAAAAAAATAATTTATTTTAATTTACTTATTCATTTTATTTTATAATTATATAAGACTTTTCGATCACTCAGAAATTTTTAATGTTTTTCAAATAAATTTGTAATTATTATCTAGTTTAAAAAAATACAACTATTTGTGATGTTGCATACAAATTTAAAGTAACTTTTTTTTGCATTTTACTTTTTTACATGATTTATATACTAATCATTTATGAATTTGTCTATAAGAAATTATTTTGTAAACAACTTATGTTTATTGTACTTTGGATAACTTTTTGTGAAAACATTTTTTTTTGTTAATATTACTTACAAACTTAACATAAATGTAATATATTTATAAGCACAAATTGTATGTAATATTAATGTAAACAATTCTTAAAGTTTTTATAAATAATAAAAGTCTCAAATGAAGAGTTTATCGTCTTTTCTGTAAAATATTTGAGTGAATTAAAATTTCAGTATTCAAATAGAACATTTGGAAAAAAAGTAAATTATTTATTTAAAAAAATATTTTTGCCTTTCGAACAAATTAATGGTATGTTATTCTGGTTAGTAATTATGAAGAAACCTTTTAGAATATTTCAGAAATTAAATTTATTGAAGAACAAAAAGTACGTAGTAAAAAAAAAATTGGATGCTCCAAAACATATTAAAAATCTTATTTTCCATCTACTTTTTATTTTTAAGTTTTTACCTACAGTTTGTAACCAAATTAAAAGTTATTATCGTTCTTCTATTGCAATTCTAATTTTTGTTTAAATCTCTCTTTTAAATTAAACAGTAATATTTAATTAGATACTATATAAAAAGACTGTATTTTTGTAGACATTTTCAGTTTTTCAGAATGAGTTTAAAAAATCAATGTCTCACGCTTCTTGGGTACACTTCTGTTTTCGTCTAATTGATTTTATCTTTTTTCTCGTCATATTTGAAATCTGCCAGTAAACATTGTTTAAACTTTTTGTTCAAGTTTATTCATTATATTAAGAGGATTTTTCAGTGCTGTTCAATTTAAGTTTATCTGCTGATTCAGTTGCACGTACAACATTGATATATCCACTACAATCAACTACTATTGCACAGTAAAATTTACTGAACGAACTTAGTAGACGTTAATAAAATTGAATGTAAAAATAGTTTGTTGTAAAATTTTAAGTCTAATAAAATTACAATTGTTTTATATAGAAAAATAGATTTACACTAACTTAACAAAAGATACAATTTATTGATATAACATAATTGAAATTATTTTAGCTATAGAAGAAATATAAATTACATTTTTTTAATATAAAATTGATATTACCAATTATGATTGCGTGAAATCAAACAGTAAACTTGTCAGTGACAAATATGTTCAAATATAATCGCATTTAAATACATAATCGTGTGCATTTCAAGCATAAGAATATATTTATCTATTAATTGTCACAGGAATACAACGTCCTTAATGAATGTGACACGACACGTCAGCCATTGAGCGGCGTTACATATTATATACGATAATCAATTTTGATTTAATTAATCTTAGCGTATTTTAAAGTATTAATGATCAAAATTTATTTTCATTTCAGATTTGAGTAGCTGTCTGCTAATTGCTTATAAATAAGTGTATCCAAATCAAACTATTAATTACGATTGTAAATTTTTAATCATTTGTGTATTTCAATATCAGCTTGTTCTAAAATATATTTAAACCTCTGCATTTTACATAAGCATTCCCAAATTATTTGTACAATACAAGCATTATAAATTTGTTTTAGCACAAATTTTACGTTTTACTGTCGCAATTCTCTCTTCTGATACAGGTAATTTTCTTGCCGCAAAAAAATAAGCTATTCTTTTCATTTTCTTTAATCATCGGAAAATACATTTGGTTTATCTTTACGACTCTGGGCGTTCATTGCTGTAACTGTAAAATAACACGAAATATCTTTCAACTTTGACGACTT
The DNA here is from genome assembly GCA_022817325.1 of Idris sp. 1 HC-2018. NCBI lineage: Eukaryota > Metazoa > Arthropoda > Insecta > Hymenoptera > Scelionidae > Idris > Idris sp. 1 HC-2018. The sequence goes on along the minus strand of JABFPM010002427.1, from coordinate 5,184 downwards.
GCAAGCGAATCGCCAAGAGTGCTTTGTCACTAAGAGAATATCGATAATATCAAGCAGAAGCTTGACGGTGGAATCCTTGACATTAAAGAAAGAAATCACGCTTCCATGTCGAGTCCAATGTAAAATCAGTGTTGCGCAAAATTGACGACAAATTTGGTTTCTGCATAGCAGATATTCATTATAAGATAAAAGAAGAAGAAGAAAAAAACAAAAGTAGAAATGAACAAAGGAAAGATGAATAATAAAAAGACAGTCATCAGAAATGAAAATTATGCTTCGTATGGTCGGCAATAACGAAGATTGATTGAAAAAAGAATGTATTTAAAAAGCTAGACCAAAGGACCCGAGAGTTTGATTCGCTTTAAGTTGACACGCACTTGGTAGGACCAAGCTGTTTGGTAATGATTTGCAACTCGACCTAGTTAAACGGCCGATCTCGACTGCCTTGTAATAAACTTTCCTTATATATATATACATATATATATATTATATATACATATGTATATATATATATATATGTAAGTGTACAGTAATCGACACGACAAGGAAAAGCTTATCCATTTATCTTGAATTTCGTTGAACATGTTATGCTTGTGCTTTAATAACAAGTCCAAGAAAATGAAAAATCATTTCACTAATTGCCATGACAATTCCAAGTAATGCACACTTAATTGTCATATGTTGAAACCAATATTCAAAGCTGGTTAATAGAAAGCGATTACTTTTGACATAAAGAAAGAGAAAGTAATGTGATTTGATTTAACGATGGTCTACACGGTTTTTGCGCGTAAAAAACAGAGAGTGCACATGAGATTGAAAAGATTTCTTCTTAATGAGTGCAATAACACCTTGTGCCACTTTAATTTATAACACTATAATGTTCAGGTTGTAATAGTAATTTAGTTGATGTTGAAGTTGCAGACATGCATAGCATGTTCACAATTTGTTAGAAGATGATTGTGTAAATAAAAATGGTATGTCGAACTGCGTTGATAATTAATAATCTGTGCTGAAAATATGTTTTCACAGTTATGAAGAAAATGATTTTTTAATGGCATCTATTTATAATATGGAATCATTTTAGTAAATGACGAGAATAATGTAAGTTTGAAAATGTATCAACGTTAAAAATTGTTAAATAGTATTGGTCTTAATTAAAAAATGTAACAAGCCAAATGTATTAACTTTTAAATTTATTCGGTTTTGAATTTATTTAATATGATAAAACTGAAGAAATAATTCAATTCAACTTTATCGAAAATGATAAAAAACTATAACTTAATTTGAAGTGAATAAAATTTTTGATTAACTTATTGACTACTAGCTTAAGATTAAAAATAAAAGTTTCATTTTTTTAAATATTATAATTTATATTTAAAGAAAAAAAACTATTAATAGAGATTTTGTGATTAAAATAAGAAATTACGTAAAATATGATACATTTTTTGCAGAATTATTACGATGATTTCATAAGTTCTGTGCACCTTTTGAGTTTTCATTCACATAATGATAATTACGTAATTATGAGATGTACATTTGTCTGAATGATTATAATAAATTTCAAATATAGTTAACAGTTCTTACTTGCGTAAAAACAGACTTCATTCATAATTCCATTAGATTCATAAAAAGCAAATATTGTTTAATTTCATTTCATAATTTTTTTAAACTGTATGAAATTGCACTTTCAAGACAACTCGTTAAAATGCATAACAAATATAAAATAACAATATTTTTCTTAAATTATATGTAATTTCATGCACTCTTGTACACTAATTATTGTTATAACAATAATTTAAAAGTAAAATGAAATAAACTAAACATTTTTTTCTGTGTTGATAATTTGTGAGCAGTAAAAATTGTACCTAAAGAAAGATTACAAGAATTTGTCAGGTCAAAATGACTCATGATGTAAAAAACGAGCTGTTCACATGCTTTGCTATTATAGACATTCACGAATAAAAACAAGTGTGCTAGAGAAGAATCCTTTTCATCTCAAATAAATTTATTCAAAATAAAAAGAATTCACTGAGTGTTTTTATGGCAAATTAATCGAAGACAAAATTATTTTTATATTACTTGTGATCAATATTATTGAAGTAATGCAGAAAGTTTTTTCTGCTTAATTATTTTGTATACTATTAATAAGCGTACTTATTTTAGAAACATTTCTATAAATATAAAAAAAAACTCAAAGAGTGTAATACTGAACACGTGTACGTTATAATGAAAGTGAAAAAAGAAAATATTTTTATACAATTAACTGACACTAGTGAAGATCAAAAATAGAACACATGAGAATCGTCTATTAAATCTTCGATAGCTAAAAGAACATCTCAATTTTCTATAAAAATATTGTAATAAAAAACTTTGAATAATAAAGACAATTTTTCTTCAATCCTATGAATTTAAAATAAGTGGAAATCACTTACAGATAAGTAAGTATTCTCTTATTTCAATTTACAGAGAACTTTGTAAAATAAATTCTAATAATTCATAAATATAATTTGAATTAATTATGTAAATTCAAATGAAAAATGTAAATATTACAGATAAACGCATTGAAATTTTTACATTAATATCTATAGCAACTTGAAATAATTGTGAATTAAATTTATTATTATAAATTAACGATTTATTATATAATAATAACTATCGAACAAATAAATTTACATTCAATACAAAGTATATAATTTTTGTGTTGTTACTCTTCCAAATACAATCATCTGTGGTTACAAATTCAACTATACCAACGCGTATACGAAGTACATCCATCACATTTATACGTACTTTAGGTGCGTCTCATGAGAAAATGACGACATGCATTGTCCGTCGCATTAATGATGCAATACATTACTCACGATTCCGACTTTCGAATGGGGCTATATATACACGTTCACAGTCATTTTTACTCTCTATATAAAAACACAAAATTAATTACTCGAAAGTGAAGGGAAAAAAGAAAAAAATTACAAACATCTTAGATTCTGAAATCATTCATCCAAATTGAAGATGAGATTTTGATATGATATATAATTATTCGTGTCGAGAAAAAAATAATCAATAATCATGTCTAGGTTAAATGTATTAAGTATGAATCAGCGGTTAGGCGAATAAGTGGAGAAATAAATGCAACTTTTGTTGATGACTTCGGAGATTAAATGTATGCACATCTGAATTTCCCACCCACACTATGATGTGACAAGTTTATTATAAAGTTGCTTGATTTATTCATGTATCAATCGTGGAGTGAAATATTATTTTGTTATTTGCTTCGTGTTATATATTTTTTGCGGTTAAAATTTGACTAATTTTTAATTAATTTTCAAGTGTAAAAATTTTCCCCAAAATTTAAATGAATAATTTAAAGGTGATTATTTATCAATTGAGGTACAAAGTAATTACTTTCATTCAAGTCAAGTTCCAAATTTGGCATTCGAAAGGCAAAACCTTGATAACAAATTACTTTATTCGCATGTTAGTTTACCATTTTCTGCAGTCGTTTATTACAATTTTTGTAAGAATGAAAAAAATTTTGATGCATCATTCATTTTATAGCGAAACAAGCAATTATTCCAAACTTTGATCACATTAGTGTGGGAGTGTTTTAAAATTACATACTATTGTCAAAATAATTTGCAAATTTTGTTAATCTGTTCTTGAATTTTTTTTTATACAAAAAGTATTTTATTATAGAACCACAACAAAGCTAACTAGATATAATTAAGCATAACACCGTGACGTCATTAAATCTTCACAAGTGTAAGTTTTATAGTTTACTATGTTAACGACTTTCTATTTAATTTAAAGTGTATTAAATTACACATTTCGAAATGTAATAGTTTTGTAGGGTAATAATAAGATGTATAAACATTGTTGTAACTTTTGATTAGCTAAAACATTGAAAATGGTCACTATTCCTATGTATTTATTATCTTCAAAATGTAATTTCGTTTGATACAAACTCTCGTAAAAACTGCATCGTAAAAACCTTGTATAAATTACAAGATCAGCAAAATTTTGGTTTCATTAGATAAATTGTATTTTCCTCGTTTTCTTCTTGAATTTCACATGTTCAAATGGTGCATAAAATAAATCAAATTTACCGGGTTAAAAGTGGATTTAAGATTTTGAAAAAAATATATATATTTTTTTTTTACTTGATTTTCTATTCGATATTAGAATAGATGATCACATTGATATAAATATAAAAACAAAAGTGATGCAACAAGTTTTATTGCACGTGATTGATTAAATATGCACCTGCACGTTTTTTACCCGATAATGGCTATGACCAAACAAACCAATACCATTGGACTATGTCCAAATATCAAAAATACAGAAAAAAAATTGAGCTAAACTTTGAACTCTGTTTGTATCGTTTTTTCCACAGAAGGCACTTTAACTTTGATTTCAAACGTGAAATCATAAATCATATTTCAAGTAGCAAGTAAAGTTGACGTGGAATTTTGTATTAGTATAATTGTTCTACACACTAAAAAAACAATAATCTGCAAAAAAAAGAAGCAAAAAATTTATATTCACGTGTCATTTCAGACCCTGCTTAAAATTCTCGTCACTTACAAAACTAATCGTCGCATCTAAGAATAAAACGTTCCCGTACAATAAATACACAATCGAATGCGTATTTTAGTGCACTTGAAATATTTTGAAACGAATCGACTCAAACGCGCAAGTGCCAAGTGTCTCGCATATATTGCATACGCAAATTCAACGATGTTTGGGAGCCAAAGGCTGAACCCAAAAATCACACGAAATATTACAAAGTTTATAACTTAAGTTGGTATCTTTATGTTTTTGTTATTAACAGTTATCACCATTATTACTATCATTATCAAAGTATGTATACATAAAATGTTAAACATGCTTACAACAAATTATAAATAACAATTTTATTTTTAATTTGATAGACATAGACAAAAATAATGTTCAACATAGTAAAATTATTAATAATCAACTTTGTACTACTAAATGTCATTATTTATTATTAGATAATCCTACACTCAACTATGCAATTATTACTATCAAGCTACCATCAGTTTAAAAATCTATTAAAATTATAAATAGTAAAAAAAAAAGGTAATTCAAAACTTGACATTAAAAATCTAATCAACAAACTATTATACAAAAAAATTCTTCTTAAAATTTGAACCACTATCAATA
>JABFPM010002426.1:0-16749 GCA_022817325.1 Idris sp. 1 HC-2018 | reverse complement strand
AGGTGAAAAGAAGTGAAACAACCGAGCATCGGTCTTTGTTTATTTCTTGTGTTTATATATTTCTTTCTCCTTTCATTCTTGAGTCAAAACGGCAATTCTGGACTCAAAGCTTATATTTCTGTGAGTGAATTAGTTTAAATTTTAACCTTATGTTCTCTAAATTAAAATATGTTTTATTTGCTAAAATTTGAATAACATGGACTACCTACAACTTGAGATATTTAATTTCAAATATTGGAAAAACACATGGCTTGTATATCTGTATAAATCATTTTGGCCAAACTTTAAGGTCAAATATCTCGGCTTCTAGCTAGCTCAGCAATTTCAAATTTTCGACACATAATGCAAAAATACTTTTTAAACAATCATGTTAAATTTCAGCAAATTCTGAAATTTAGAAGCTGTCTCAGGTTCTACCTTAAGTACCAAGATTATCTGATTTGATTAAAAAAAGAAAAGAAAAAAAAACATAGAAAGACAACTAAATGAATGCAATCTTTCATTTTGCATACTTGTTTTTTAAGTAAATAGTGCAGTAGAGACCTATTAACATAATTCTTTTAGTCAAGGTCAAATAATGTGAATTTACAAAATGTTAAAACCATAATTTAAGATTATAATTTAACTTGTAGATACTTTCGTAGAACTCTTCAATTTTTAAATAATTTTACTCTTGCTAAAGTTTATAATTCGATAGCTCTTACTTTTTAATTATTGTTACAGCATCAAAGTTACAATCAAAGGTGTCTAAAAATATCCTAAACTTCGAAAACTTTTGAGTTCACAAGATGATATCAATTCAAATTGCACGCAATTTTGGAGAACAAGAGAAGCCATAAGTCAGAGCTTATGACTCGACTACCTTGGGTGATTGCACACCTCGAAGCAAAGCGTTCCTATTACCTTAAGTAAGCACCTTTATGCCTTGCCTCGACTTCTACGCCCACGTTTTACTTGCCAGGTACATCTGAACCAACGATAATCACCAGTTATCGCGGTTAAACCATTAGAACATCCGCCTCTATGTCCATAACTTTCTCGACCCTGCTATTATTTCCATGAAATTCATTAATTGAATTGAGAACAGAGCCGCTTTTTTCATCACAAACAAACACAATAACTTTGAGCGACGCATCCAAAATCCCTTTAATTTGCTTTAAGGGAAGCAGTTTTAAATAACTGCGTCATATAACTTTCTGCAATTATAGCCCGGATGATTGTCTTAAATCAAAGCTGCGCTGTCCATTTGTGGGAATAAGAGATCCTTGCTAGATACATATGCAAAAATCATAATAAAATGCGTTTTATAGTAATGCATGTATAAGTTTATGAACACGAAAATTTATGCTTTCAATTATTAATTTTGAACATTAAACAAGCAGTACAATTTTTAGATTAAAAATGTTGAAATGAGAAAAAAAATGAATATATAGCTGTAAAACTTCAGTTATCTTGTTCTATTAACATAATCCGAAAACACAACGAATTCTGCATATAAATCTGGTTCAATCTATTATTCATAACGTCGTATTAAAAGCATGTTCTTGAATTTGTTTTTTCTTGTTATACTCCATTACAGGTTATACTTTTACGAAAAAATGATACGGGATCATAAAATAGCAATGAGAACCTTTTTGCAATCGCAAAATCAATTTTAACCAGCCAAAGATCATGAAGTTCCCTTCTTATGGGTTTAATTACGCGCAACAGAGTGACAGTTTGATGTCGCAGAACGGTGATGTGTCGCGTCTGTTGCACGTGATTTATGACCGGACTTATTTTACACTCATCTAATTAACTTTATCGTGTTATCAATTAAGCTGAAAAACTTTCGATCATTCATAACGTTTGATTGATAACGCGTTAATTTTTGTACTATGATTAATGATTTTAAATGTCCATCAATTTATTTTACTTTTTTGTCGTGATAAATTAATTATAAAACAAGATTTGTACAAAAATTTGTAATTGATATGGATTTTATTATTTTTTTTATAATATAATTGGCAGAGGAAGATATTTTATTATAAGATTTTTCTGAAAACCGGTTTTTATACAAACTTTATACTAAATATATTTATACGTATATGTTAAGGTTGGCCAATTTGTTGATACATTTTGATTTTATTCAATGCCTTATAAAACGCAATTTCATTTCAGAAGGGAGTATTTATTTAAATTAAATTTCTATCATTCATATAAAGTCAATTTAAACATTTGTCGGATTCATGCGCTTTACCTAATTTGCCTACTTTAAGAATCGAATCCTCTTAACTTTGCATTACGCGCGCACGCAATCCAAACGCTCAACGGACGTTTCAGTATATGTTACAGTACAATAGCAGTTTGATACTTAGTCCGACGTTTTTTAAAATAAATGTCATTTAAGCGAAATGGCAATTTGTGCTTGAAAGCATTTCTTTTCTATCAAATAAATCTTGAGAAATTTAACAAATAACTTCATTCAGAAATATGCATTATTATTTTTATTTTCCTCAAAATATATTTTCTAATTTTAAACTGCACGAAAAGATAATTATATCTTTTAATTTATTATATTTTTATAATTATTCAATTCAGCAGTAGATTAAAAAAATAAATTGACTGCATTTACACACACATTTTTGATTTTTCAAAATTATCTTCTCCAGACTTTTAAATATTAGACAAAAAAACTTGTTTTTAATTTTGAATCGGAATTATATAATTGTGCTTTAAATCGTTGAGTAACCATAACATATATTCGACGGCAAAATTATTGCTGAAAAAAATGATGAGAACACGCGAAATCCTTTTTTTTGCTCGCGATCCACACCCCCTTTTTCCTTAGCAGCAAAATCTTAGCCTGGGCACTGTTATTTTGGTTTCAAGCCTGCACGCAAAATCACCATCATACCGCCATTCATCATCACGCCACCACTCAATTCTCGTCCCACACCTTTCAACCCCTCGACATCCTCTGCCCCGGAATCTTCGCGCAAATTACAGGAAGTACCGATTCTACCTTGTTTCCAAAAGATACGTCCATCATCGCGTATTATTATTTCGGAGTTAAATGCCCATTCGGGAATAAACATCGTCGTCGTTTATTCCCGGAATTTTGCTTTTATTTGCCCGACAATTTTAAATCAAAATGAATTTTATTATTAATAACAATTAACAAGATCTAAGTAAAAAAGATAGATTTTGTGAGAACAAAATATTAGGTTTTTTATCAAAATTGAAAAATATTTACGATGGCTTTTAAATTGAGATTTGTTTTGGCGAAAAGAAATTTTGTTTGTTCCTCATTAACGAGCCTACATTAATCATCGAGAGGCCGACACTGCTCTTATGCGTGAGAATATTAAGAAAACTCGTTATGGTAGGGACAAAGAAGTTATTATTCACAATAAATCGGTATGATTTATTTAAATGGTTTAAAACAACAAAATCATTAAAGGGCTTCAAACACGCGGCCATTTATCTTGCGATCGACTTTTGACAAATCATTCAACATTGATTCACTTAGTTTGTCAAGAATGATGCAGGGCTTTGAGTTTGTGGGCGTAAGTGTATGCGAGTGCAATGTCTGATTGAAATATCGTGTGGGTTCTTTTTTGGGTAAGCTGTCGAGTTAATTTCATAAAGAATGGAATGCGGAAATTCACATCACTTTGAAATAAAATTATTTTCTTTTTCAATTAAGTACAACAAAGTTTTCTTTCAACTTTCTTGTTTTATATTTATACAAAAAGTCAAAAATTATAAAAGCTTGAGATTTTGTGTCAGTCCCTTATTTAAAAAAAGTTAGAATAATAACTTCCAATGGTAAAATGTACAATTGAAAATAATTGGCTGGAACTGAATGATACCGTTTCAAAAGCGATCGCCGAACTAAATATATAGGTTTATCATTCGCATGTAGAATGATTTTGAACTTCGGCAAACAAGTTTTGCGGTAATTGGTCTAATTAGCAACGGTTCGACTGCGACTTAATGACGTATTTAAAAATGATAAATGTGTTTCTAATTACACGTTTTGCAAAATTAAAAGAACTTGCATTTAAATTGATAATTCCAAAAGAAATTTCGTGATAAATGATGCCTTATAAAATCTATCTCAATTCCATATGTTTGTTTTTAGATAAACCATTTTGTTCAATTAACATCGAAATGTCTAATTAACTCTATACAATGTTGAAAGCAACTATTTTAATTAGTAAAACTTAAAAAAAATAATACTCACACTATTATCAAAGGTAAATAAAATTGGAAATCCTCTCACAAGACAAAATTTTTAAAAATTTCTTATTACTCCAAACTAAAGTTGAAATTTCCTAGACAGATTTTCAGACAGGATTTACTTGAAATTATTGCATCCTGTATACTTACAGCCACTTGATGCACGTGCATTCACCGACAAGAATCGCGAACAAGAGAAGGCGTATCACCCTGAAGCGCATCGTTCCCGGTATCACATATTCCACTTGGTCAGCGTACCTCACTCTTTGGTACCACCCGAAAAAAACCCAAAATCTGCGTGGTCCCACTTCGCAGTCACCCTATCACAACCGTTTCCACCACACGCTGATGTTGCACTGTCAAAAATGGGCCCCACAAATCGCGCATACTGTTATCCAGTAGTTTCAAGGTCACCGGTTATTCTGGACAAATTTTTTTCTCAACGGAAAGAGCGCAAAAGGTTACAGGTGTTCGAGCACGCGAAGCAATTTATTAAATGCTGCTGGAGCGAAGACTGCGTAGATGCGCCCTTGATGGAGTCGGCGCGTGGACAGGCCAAAGAAGAGGAACAGAGACCAAAAGTTAGCGTGGAGTAACCAAAAGAGCGAGTGAAAGATCGTCCAAAAGACACCAAGAGAGGGGATTCATGTGGTCGAGGAAGGGGTATCGAAGGTGGCTCCAAAAGCTCCCACCATGGTCGGGACCATTTGCTATCATCCAATGACCATCTGTCATTTGGCAGCTCATTGAGCATTTTGCCAAAGGTAGGACGGTGACTTTGCGGTCATCTGTCTCCTTTCTCAATTTTTTTGGACCTCACCGCCCAACACTAAACGAAAACTGATTGCAAATTTATTTGCAACAGGAAGAAGAAAAAAAAGTGGAAAAACTTCTCAATTTCATTTAGTCTGTTATTTCATTATCTTTTAATTGTTTAGGCTAACTCTATTTCTGGTTTTTTGGGGCGAAGACCAGGTAGAAGCTACAAAGGTGCCGCTCTAAATAGCCAAAGAGAAGAAGGCGGAACCTCTATCAGGGGAAAAAATAATTTTGCATTTTTAAGAAGACGTAAATTATCAAGAGTCAATGCTTGCATCAATTAAGATGCTAACTATTTTAATCTCTCGGATAAATTCAGCTATTTTATATATAACATGTTTTTTAAGCTTTATTTTTTGCATATTGCAAATATTAAACAGTCTTTTTTAAATTGCTTGTTCAAACCTATCATCATCATTATGGCGAATTTACTATTCATTTCCCTTTAAGGAGTCTATTTTGTTTCGACCATCAAACGCGCATAGAAATAATTTCAAATAAATGGATTACAAGAAAAGAAGAAGAAAAATGCCGATTATACCTAGTAGATAACAAATAAATGCATTCATCTTTAAATTGGCTGCGTTTTTATGTATACAATGAGGGTTCTGAAATCTAGCGATTCTGTACCCCGTACCTCCATTCAAATCGATAATTAGTACGATCGCGAATACAATGCCAAGAATGAGTTCTTCTTTGCCTTTTTCCTTGGCCTTTTTTTCGTATCTTACTTCGGCTTTATACTCCTTTTCACTTCATTCTCGATAGTCTATAAATAATCTCTCGTCTGACATTCATTATGTCGTTAAGTTTCCGCTTGAACTTATCCTGAACCATTTTTTTCTCTCTGTTTCAACATAATCGAACCATTCTTAATTTATTGATATGCACAGTTTAAAGTTTCACTCTTACTAATCATAAGATAAAAGAGGCATCCTGATAAATAAATATTTTGTACAGTTTTGCTTGTGTGCAAAAGTTTTGATGAAATAAAATGTGTAATAGTCTTGGGAATATTTTTTATTTTTGTCTATTGGATATATTTTTTAAATATTAGTATCATATTTTTTTGGTGCATACGATACTTTATTTTGTTATTTAATAAAGTAATGCACTATAAGTGATAGCCACTTATTTTGTTTTCAATTTATTCAACAAAAGAAAATATGATAAATAGCAAGAAACATCAAATATACAAACAATTTTGACAGCAGCTGCAAGTAGCCTGACTATTAAAAACGACTTAGTTATACTTCAATCACTTTACTGTCTTTTGCTACCCTTCTCCAGTACCATTAATTTGCTTTTTATGGTACTATATTGTAAATCACCATAAAAAATCTTTACAAAACCGTATTATTTTTAATTTTTATCAAAATATTTAAAGATTAACAATTTTTTTCAGGATTAGAAGATAAAAAATATATATTGAGACAGGATTTTATGAAACTTTGAATTATAGTTTCAATTAAATTTACTTGAAAACTATTCAACTTTATTTCCACAGTTTATTATTCAACTTTATATCTATTAAAATAAAAAAAACGTTATCACTCTGTTTTTGATACTGACATCTACAAGTCTAGTAGGTGTAACAGCTGGTCCGCTCTTTTACTCTCCATTTATCAATTATTGTGTGTATATTGATTGCATAAAAATTCTGCTGTTATTAAAAAAAAGTAATAATAATGTTATAAAAACTACAGATTCAATTTATATTATATAAACAATTTTATTAACATATAAAAATGGTCATTTTTAAAATTATTTCATGATCGATTTATCAATATTAATAACGTAATTTCTAACAAACAATTTTTCAATTTTATTGATCCAAATTTAAATTTTTACTTCATCATACCTCTCACATTCTTTTACAACTTGTAATATTACAATTTTATAAAATTAAACACATTTTGTATAAATTTAAAAAGAATTTTATAAATTTAAAAAACGAATCTAAATTAATAATAAATATTATAATAAAACTGCATATTTTTGTTTGAAAAGAAAAATACATTTTTCATCCACCTAAGTGTATTATTGAGTAATATCATGATTTATTTCTTTTGATCTGTCTTGTATGTGGAAGTTTAATAAAAGCAGTTTATTTTCAATAGACAGAACGACGACATCGCAGTTTTTTTTAACAGATACTTTTGTACTTTGAATGATCGTCGATCACTCTTGGTGGTTCGCACAAACGATTATCATAGAAGCGTTGCAAATGTTTTGTTCCCATAGGAAAGCGTTACTAATGTTCTCAGCTTTGTTCGCAATTGACACTATGCCAGCTAACGAGATGTGAGACATTTGTTGTTATATGTATACGCAACATCCACGATTTATAATTATGTAAAATTAATCCCACGTAATCGATTTTGTGTAGGACATTAAAGAGGTATCAACATCTTATAGCGATTCTGAAATTACTCAAAATGAAGATTTGCATAATTGCAATATAATTAGTGCCGTTAAATATGACAAAACACAAATGTGAACTTTTTATTACATTAATTACCAAAGTGGATAATAATTAATTCAATAAGCAAAAATTAAATAATAACAAAAATTATTACGTTAATTGAAAGTTGAAATATCATAATGAAAATACATTTAGTTCTTTTATTTGAAGTGAATAATAAATTTTCTTAGCATTGCCTATAAAATTAATATGTCTTATTATGCAAGAAATGAAAAAGTTAAACAAATCTGATATAAAAGTGATGGTAAAAAAATAAAATTATACGATGGTATAATTATTTTATGTTCCCCATTAATAGGCATTATTTGATATTTTCTCATGTGTAATTATCATCAGGTTTCATTCAATTCAAGATATGTAGTCACGTAAACGTTATTTTATGTTCTTTAAGTAAAGTACTTATGGAAATTGTAAAGTTCATTTATTTTAATTTAATGTTCTTACTTTGATTACAAATATACTCTCTGTATAAAAAAGAAATATACATTAGGAATAGTTAACCATATAATATAACTTATCTAATGAAGAACTTATATTTAATTTTTGATAAAATTTCTACATCTATTTTCCTTTTAGCATTAAAAAAATCGAAAAATTTCTGGCTTTAGGACCATTTTTTTCTAAATTTAAGCTTCTAAATTACGCAAAAAATAATGTTGCTCTTAACAAATTTAAGGGTGACTCCTTTAAATTTTATTGCAGCAGTAAAGAAAAAATTTGGACTATTGAAAATTGCTAATTAAATAGATCAAAAAGTCGCTAAAAGAAAAATGTCTGTAGAACTACTCAAACTACAAATTTTTATAATATTATCTATCCATTTACTTAAATAATATATACAAAATGTTATATATGGTTTTTTCAGTAGGTTTCATAATAAAACTCAAGCAATAACATACAAAGTATAATTATTACAAATTTAGAATAGAAACATTTCAATAAAAATCATGTAAACGATTAAAATTACTTAAAAATATATTTATAAAAAAGCATATATTAAGTACATAATTGATCATTGAATTATTTTATAATGTATGATAAAGTCGAAGTCTCTTGATCTAAACAAGTCAAAGAACAATTATGACAATCCAGCCATGGCATCCAAGATCCTCCGAAGTTTTGAGGATTAGCTGCTGGATCAAACTCTAGTTGGAGTTGCTTTACCAATTTTGTTCGGTAATCGTTAAGCTTGTCTTCAAGAATATCAACAATCTAAAGAGTAGAACAGAAATTAAGCTAAATGTTTTAAATTTTTATAATCATTGAAAATTTTGAATTTTATTGTTAATTAAAATTAGTAATAATAAATATGTTCTTTTATCCTTTTACTAAATTCAAAAAATTGAAATTTTTAGTTCTACAAAACATGTTAACAAATTGTTGAACAAAATTAACATACCTCAGGCATTTTGTCTGACAAATCTTTACTCTCGCAAGGGTCTTTAATAATGTCAAAAAGACACTTCTTTTTACAATCCGGAAAAGATTTTGTCTTTTTACATTGAACTTCACTTTTAAATCGAAGTTGTTCAATTTTATTTGCACACAAAGATGATCCCATTGTTTCTTTGATTGCAGTGTGAGTTTCTGAGTTTAAAATTTGACTAGTATTGTATTCTGGATTTATTGAATCCCTACCATAATCTCCATAATAACTTCCATATTTGATTTTTGCACCTAAAATATCAAAAAGTATTTTACTATTTTTAATAAATTTAATATCTAAAAAACATAAAAATTCATCACCTTTTACAAGTTTAAAACGATCGATAACAGCAGCTTCTAAATTAGCAACTTCATCGATATTCAGCAAAATAAAATCTCTCACTTTTGATTTTTTCTTTTGCAAAACCGGCCACTGATTTTCACCATCGATGCCTTCTAAATCCTGCGGATTTCCCCCTGCTGCTGCATACAATGTTGGCAACCAATCTGTTACATGTATGAGTTCATTTATAACTCTTCCTGTTTGCTTAATCAAAGATGAGTATAAGCACGCTACTCCTCTGATTCCTCCCTCAAATATCGTGAATTTCAACTAAAAGCAAACACATTTTTTCCTTTCAAAAAGACAAAGAACGTTCAAAATAAATTAAAGAAAAATTTATTAACCCTTTGTGACCAGAGTGAGTGTAAGAAAGGTGCAACGTTTTTTTCGATCCGGTTTTTAATTGATTTGTTAAATAGAAAAAAGTTGTTTATTGGTTTTTAACTATTAATTAAACAGAAAACCATACTAAACAAATTATTTTTTGTAAAAAAAATACTATAAAGCCACAGAAAACTATAAAACCTGAATTTTTTCTTTACTACATAACTTTTTATGGGGTGAAGAAAATAATATGAGAAATTGCAGAAATCATACCGAGCCTTTATGATTGCAAAAAATAAAAACGAAAAATACTTGTCATGGCCAGATTTAATTCGGGTTTAAAAGGGTTAAAACAAAATAAAATTGTACACACTCCGCGTAAAGGGTAATTAGATCCAAAATTTTCTAACATTCCTTCAGTTTGTGCTCCGTTGTCACTTAGAAACAGAATAATTGAGTTTTGCAACATCCCAGCATCTTTAAGCGAAGTTACAATTTTCCCAACAGATTCGTCCAAAGTTTGCACCATAGCTTTAAATATAAACAATAAATTAGTTAAGATAGTTATTTGATTATTAAAAAATAACGATTGCTTATTTTTATAATTATATTATCGTAGTTAATATAATTTTAACAGAATTATTATGGAAGCAGTTATAAAGTTATTTGATTATGTCTGTGCTTCAAACCATAAAAAGACAAGTCCATTTTCAAATAATTCAAATCACATTTATCTTTGCAATCTTTATTTCAAATTCTTTCATTATATAAAATATATTGCTTTGAAATTTTTTAAATAAGGTTTCCTTTTAACAGAATTTCAAATTGAAAAGTCATATAATTAAATTAATTAGTATATCTTGTCTAAAAATTTGAATATAACTGACAATTTTTGGAAACGGACTTATTTTGTTATGGCCTAAAGCCACATATGTTTCAAGTCTCGTCTTATAATTAATACTAACATGCATATCTTCGCCTGTTACGATCTTTAATATAACCAAAGAGAGCATTCATCTGATTATCTTCGCGGACCTCCATAGTTTCAACTCCATCAGAGCTGTGCGGAGCCAAATGATTAACTTGAAGATACAAGGGCCGAGAAGTATCATGTTTTTTTATGATTATCTCCGCTTCTTCGGTTATTACATCGGTAAAATACCCCTGTGTTTCTGTCGCATTTATGGAATCATGAGCGTCTCGGTGAATGTCGTGTCCTACGATGCCCTTTAATAATTAAAAACCAAAACTAGCATTAATTAATTTTTTTAAATCATTATTTGAACTTTTTACAAAAAATTTAAATTCCAAAATTCATTTTATTGCTTTAAATCGTAATTTAAATTTATTTCAAACATTTGTAGCCAGTATCAAACCAAATAATTAATTCCAAAATATTGTCATCAATTATGTTTCTTTAAATCATTATGTAAATTTATTTCAAACTCGTTTACTAAATTCCAAAAAGCTTACATTTTCAGTAATTGTATGATTGTAATATTGAATGTACCCATTATAATAACCAAAGAATGAATCAAAACCCCGATAAGTTGGAGTGTGATATTTCGTGTGATATCCAACGTGCCATTTTCCAACTAAACTAGTGACGTATCCCAATTTTTTCAAATATTGTGGTAACAGTCGTATTGTCAAAGGAATGCCACGACCTTCGCCTGCACTCAATGGATATCCTTGCATTCCTATAAATAAATTATTTTGATCATTACTTATTTTTAGAATACTAAAATATGTCTTCACAAGATACTTTTTACAATAAAGGTTAGTAGAGTTACGCATGTTAACGTAACCATTTACATAATTGATATCTCATTTACACGTATAAAATGTAAAAAATTTTAAAACAAGTTTTCTTGTTGCAGTAAATAAAACAATTAAAGCTTTGAGTTTCAATAAACAGCATTCTCGCAATTAATGAACAAATAAAAAAAAATTTTTCCATGAAAATTCATCTTGATTACCAGTTTTAAGGGGATACCGTCCAGTCATAAATGCAGTTCGCGACGGTGTACACGTGGGAAGGACATAATGTCTGTTTAATATCAAGCCATTATACGCCAAGGCGTCGATGTTTGGGGTCGGAATTTGGTTCGCACCGTGAAAACTTACGTCATTCCATCCCTGAAATTAATATATTCAGTAAAAAGAAGAAACTTTATATTATGGAAATCCGTAACCCTAACTCTGAAAAAAGGTTTCTTTTTCTTTTTCTAATATATGATATGATGTAATTTCGTTTAAATGACTTGTTGCAAACACAAAGTTTGCCATTGTAATTAAAAAGAACGTTTACACATAACTGTTTAATGTGTTTAATACTATATTTAACTACTATAATAATGTGTGTTAGTATAAATAATAACCACTCACCATATCATCAGCCTGGATAATGACAATATTCGGTTGATTTAACTGCTGTTTATCCGCAAAACATGGTCCCAAAAAAATCACCAGTACTAATAACACGTTCATTTTTGAAATGCAAACTCTTTTTTTAAGAACGTGACAAATCTAAAAAAAATTTCAATAGAAAATCTTTAGGATAGTATGAAAACAAAATAACGACTTTTTAATAAGTTTTTATTTGTTTTTCTTTTTTTTGACAAAGGGAAATATTTCACACTCACACTGAGGTCCACAAAAGATGGATGATCTGTCATTCAGTCAGTCACTCGCTCGAGATCAAAAGTCAGAACGAGTTGTGTCATTTTTGCGAACCTTCTCTCGGTTATGTCGAAGTGTTTACTGTCACCAGACCGCTTCGAGTGCGGGACTCAGAATCATGACGTGCATTGATAAACATTGATATGTAAAAGGCTCATTACAGAATCGGTATTGAATTTTATTAACATGATGAAACAATCTCATATATATATTGAATAATAACGCGTTTCTGTGATAAGCTATTATCAAACGCACGTCTGTAAATGTTTATAATTTTTATTAAACTCTAAGTTTGTTTGCATACACACACAAAATTTACATTATCTTTTGTAGATGATAATTAAAGTGGGTCGGGATAACGTTTTTAGTTTTGATAATGAAGAATGTACTGAAATTTCAAAATTGCTAAGTATCTATCACGAGCGAATGTCTTTGAATAATGGTTCCACATAGAAAAGTATTTTTATCCTATAAAAGATGATCGTAAGATATTATGAGAATAGTGCGATATTCTCTTAGCAATATCTTATGACAATTTTTTTTAATAAAAAATAATACATAGTTATTTTGCAATATCTTTAAAATAGATATCGATTTCATCTAAAAAGTCGCTTACGTTAAAATACTAAATAGACTTATATTATTATCAATATTTATTAATAATCACATGGACAAGTGATTATAAAGAGAACGCACGATTAAACTGAGTAGATAATTAAATATTAAAAAAACAGATTGGGCTAATGTCACAATTGATTACATATTTAATACATCTTTGGTATCAAAAGTGAGTTTCGGTATTTAAGCTTTGGTTTAATTGAATTTCAAGTTTCGTAAGAAAATTATTTAATTGCAGCGATAAAAAGAGCTAGGCCTATGTGAATGGTGGCTCCAAATTTAAAGAAAGTGGAAGCAGCATTGGCAACTGCATAAATGGATTCTGGATTCGGATTCTGCCAAGGTCCCCAAGTGTTGTTTCTTCTTCTTGGGTCAGCCAGATAATCGATCGGAAGCGGCACTTGTGGCTTCATTTGACGCCCATAGTCTTCCAGTATCAAATCCAATTTCCTTACGATCTGCAATAAATCGGTTTTTTGTTTATTATTGATTTATTTATACAATAGGTTAACAATAGGTAAACAAACATATTATTTAGTAAAAGATAAGACATTTTATCTTTTCAAAGTCACTGGATATTCGGCTCATCTACAAATTTGTAAACTTCCTGATAGATGTTGTGATAAATTTCTTATTTAAATTTTAAATACCGGGAAAAATGTAGAATATAAAATATCAAATTATAAATGCACGGTGAACATTGTAGTGGAGATAAAAGTAAAATGAAAATATCAGACTGCAGGTATCTTGTCAATTTATACATTATGAAAAAAATCAGTACTTGTTTCTTGAAGTAAAGATAGTGTTACTTAGATACACAACTATATCTACACCTTGCTATATTTATAAATAATTAATATCTCATAATCACGTTTATCAAGTCAACGTCAACAAATCAGTTATTCTTGTAATTTTTTTTCGTTCTACCTGTTTATCAATATTATAATTAATTATACAGAGATAAGGGCCGGTAATGAGAAGGCCGATAACGATCCACAAATTGAGAAATAATGGGCAACAAGGGGCTTATCATATTCGGCATTCTAAACGATATTTCAAAATTGGATTGCTAATCAAATTTAACGTCAAGTATTAATGACAGACGTTTTCTCGTCGATATCTTGAGATAGCAGCATGTACATACTGGAGTGTCATTCAGCCTGTATTAACAAAATTAATTAATGGTATACCATTTTTCACTAAATATTAATATCAAAACTTAAAATTGATAAAAAAGAAAATTGAACACCTTCAACTCGGCAACCTATCATGGGGCGAGTACATCAACTTTTGTTTTATTTAAATTTTACTGTTGTATTTCTTAAATAATTTTTTTTTACTGAAGGAATACTTAGTTCAGATTGTAAAGATCATATAATTGCAACAGTTTCAAAGTTCTTTTTTATCTATTTGAAGTTGTTTCTGCTACATGTTGAAACTAGAACCTGACGTTTTGTATGATAATTTAGCAAACTTTCAATTGGTGGTCCACACATATATTTTTCAAATTACTTTTCAGATTTTTATTACATTGTAGACATATCTGAGAATGAATTTTCGAATATTTGAGATCAAAATAACTAATCAATATGTAGGTTTTATTGTCGTAAGAAAAAATTAAGAAATCGTGGGGCAAGTTTAACTACTCTATATAATATTTAAATAAACCAAGCTATTGAATTTTTATCCATTTTTTATGAAGATACAGTGGAATTTCCGTTTCTTGAACTTCTATTCCTTGAAGAATAATGCTTGTCCCTTGAGAAAATTTGTATTCCTCCAATAAATTTCCTCCTCAAAACACAAAATTTTTTTTTGGCCCAAATCAACTTTTGAAAATATAATAATTTTTTTTAAATTCAAAATTTTCCTGGTCTTAAAAATCTATTTTGCAATGGTTCACCTAATGCCGTGATAAGGTTGTAAGTATTTCTGAACCTACAGAGAAAAAACAGAAGAATTTGCCAAAGATTTAGGATACACCTCACGTGTACCTTGTCGAAAAAGATGCGAGCTTTTTTTGAAAAAATGGAAAATATTTCGGATACTATTATTTCTTCTATTCATGATATTGAAATCGCATTTGATAATTAAATCTTAAAAAGTATGAAAAAAACAATGATAAATAACTTTTTCAAACATTACAAAATTATTTGAATTTGTTAACTTCCATTACTCGAAAACTTCCATTCACCGAAAAAAAAAAAAAAATCTAGTTACCTTGAGTTTCGTGGAATAGAAGTTCCACTGTATAATCATTTCAACTATATTTAAGTGTATTTTTCATAATTACATCAATATATTTACAGTTAATGAAATAATGTAATCAACAATTGTTAAGATGTGTTAATCAAATTATTTTTTTATGTGATAAATGAAATATTTATTGTTAACAGGGAGTTTAGTCCATTATAAAATGTGTAATTTAGACCTTTTTTGACAACAAATATTTAATGGAGCTTTAAATCATATTTATGACTTAAATTTTCAGCATATCGTTGAAAATTATTTTTTTCATATTAAAGGCAATTACTCTTAATATTTTACTTATTTTTATCAAAAAAAATTTTTCTTGAAAAATATTACTAAAATTATTAATTAAACATCTTTGTTTATACTTTTTATGGTACTGTTCAGCAAAAAGTTTAGATTAATTTGAAGTTATACTTTGAAATTATACTATTTAAAAGTTTAAAAACTTAAAAAAATGGACAGACTCGTCCGGTTTTACGGTAACTTGCTGGATAATTACCCGTGGATATTGATTGGCAACATTGTTCGTCTCGCAAGGATCATTAGTAATGTCAAAAAGACACTCGGTTTCGTTACAAGTTGCAAAATTATTTCTTAGCGTGTGCGTTGTGTTTAATCGGCAAACGACAGTTGCTTGTAATCGCAGCGTATGAATGTGACTCGCTGGTGTCAATGGTCGTCCCAATCGGGAAGCAATGCTGCGTGACACAGCAGACTTCATTACCAGCGTTGAATTGTAATGAGGCGCGGTTCCTCCGGATTCGCCTTCATAGCCGTCGTAGTATCCTTTTTTATAAGATCCTAAAAGAAAAAGAAACTTAATTGAATCACTTTTGATATAAAATATCTTTTCTTTAAACTAAAGCAGAATTTATATTTCCTTTCATATTCCTAATCCTATTAATTATTAATTAAAACAAGTAAATTAATTACCTCTAATCAGCTTAAATCGGCCATAAATCGCTCCCTCGGTCTGGGAAACCTCGTCGATATTCAGCAATAAAGATTCCCGAGCCTTCTTGCCCCCGGAAGCACTCAGCATCGGCCACAGATTAACGCCGTTAATTTCTCCGAGGTCTTCCAAGTCACCACCAGCTGCGGCATAAAGTGTTGGCATCCAATCAACGATGTGCATCAGGTTCAGGGAAACCCGAGCGGGCTCGTGCAGCCTCGGACTCCAGAGGGCTGCGACACCCCGTACACCACCCTCATACAAAGTGTACTTAGTCTGCAAATAAAAAAAATAAAGATATCAATAGATTTTTAAAATTTATAGCAGTTATTTTTCAGAAAATTGCATCGAGTAAAAAAGAAAAGTGCATTTATAAAAGGGCATTAATTCTTACTCCACGTAGAGGATAATTAGATCCGTAATTCCTGAACTTTCCGATGGAAGCAGCACCATTGTCAGTAAGAAACAGAATCAACGAGTCTTCGAGCATACCCTTGTCTCCGAGAGCATTCACTACCCGCCCAATTGCTGTATCCAATCTTGATACCATCACTGAAAATAAAAGAACCAATTAGCTTAACACCAATTATTATTTTCAAGAAAGTCATATGAATGATGTAAAAA
>JABFPM010002425.1:0-16752 GCA_022817325.1 Idris sp. 1 HC-2018 | reverse complement strand
TGAATTTTATTCTTTTCACACCTACGAATTTCACTGATGTTTACTCACTCATATTATTCAAAATCATGTTTTAGACGTTATAAGAGATGCATTCCCAACAATAACAAGAGAAATGTTGACTAGTTACATCAGCAGATGGCTCAGGGGAGCAAAAGATCGAGACGGAGGACGTCAACAACGCAGGGACGAAAAGAAAAAGAAAATCGACGTTCCATCATTAGACGACAACTTTGATTAATATCGTATATTATTTCTTTTATTTTAATATAATTATTATAATATATATACATATATTACATATATATGTATTTTTAATATAATTCAATATCTTAATATTTTATATCTAAAATTAAATACTTTAATAAACTTATCGAAAATGCAATAAATCAGTTTTTTTTATTCAAACCTGATAAAAATATTTTAAAATTTTTTTTTAAATTAATAAAATAGAAAATTGCATATTTATATAAATATTTTTATTATGATTGTTACATTAACAGGTAAAAAAGGGTCAACTTTGGCACATGACGTATAATCAACGATAACATACGAAGTAGGGTCAATGTTGGCCAACAATGTTGGGTCAACGTTGGTCGACAATGTAGGAAAAAGCTTGGCTAACGAAATAAGGTCAACGTTGGCCAACAGCGTAGGGTCAATGTTGGTCAACGTTGACCAACAGCGTAGGGTCAATGTTGGTCAACGACATAGGGTCAACGTTGGCAAACAATGTAGGGAAAAAAATGGCCAACAACATAGGGACAACGTTGGCCTACGATGTAAAAACATCGTTGGCCAACAACCTTGGCGTAGTGTCACTTGCCAAGCTTCACCCAACGTTGGTACGACATTGTTGAACAATGTTGGCACGACATGGCCGACGTCGTGCCAGCATTGTTACGGTCGTATTTTTCTGCATGGGTGTAGATTCATTTGGACACTCGATGGTCAAGCTCTTAGTTATGCTAAGAATTGGGAGGGAGGCAGAGTTTCCCGTTAAACATAAACTTATCATATGTTGTTTAAGTTATTTCAAATTTTTATTTCGTTTCAGTATATTAAATGCGCTTGTTATTTCACCCGAATTTTTCTTATTCAAAGACAAATGTTATTCTAGCAAATGTTTTTGTTATTCTAAGATTTATCGTTAAAAAGTTGCTGTATTTATATGAGATTTTAGTAAAAATTGTTTAGTTTCAAATATAAATTGCAATTTAAGTAGGTTTAAAGACGATTATTAAGCAAGTATTCATTACGTATTGAATTATAACGATATCTAAGTGAGAGTAGTTTTATTTCAAATATTGATCTCGATATATTAATGACGTTTATCAATAAACTTATTCATTATGCATTAGATTATAATAATGTTTAGCAAGAATAGTTAAAATTGAATGTTTAAGTCTCACAATAAGGTTGTAATCAAAAAGACTGATGTTTTTATTTTTGTAACAAAAAATAAGTTTATGTTTATCGGTGATTTGTTAGTGCTCTAGTCACAAAGACTTATTCTTGTGAATTATATTGTTTAGAAAAAGTGCATGATAAACATTTATGCGATTAAAAATTTATAAAATCATTTTAACAGTTAAAAAAAGTTGATTAAAATTAATTTATTACTAAAAAATTTTTTTTTTATTTAAATTTCAGTTATTAGCAATTAATGAACTGTAATATTTATTTAATTACATTTATTTCAATCACTTTCAATGGCAAAAAGAACTGTATCAACATAATTTTTTTTCTTTTTTTTCTAAACAATATAATTGACAATAATAAAACACCTTCATTTTATCAGTCACAAATCACTTCAAGTCCCGAACGATGACAATTTCTTAACAGTTCACTATGTTTTTATATTCACGTATTATTATTTCTGATATATATTATCTAATTGTGTAAAACTCTATTACAAAAATATATTATTTTATACTGATACGAGAATTTATAATTTTTCTTTAAATTACCAATTATAATATAATTACCTATTTAAGGTCTAATCAGATATTCCTAGTAAATATCTACTATCACATTATAATTCCATAAAAGCTGAGTTAGAAAATCTTGGGTCCAGATTCTGATCGCGGCCACGACTGATAAGTACAATGTGATGTTTCGTAATGATGTGACCCTGACCAGGCAGGCTCTGAATAAGGCTCTGATATGGACCAGATATGATCCTAATCAGAATCCCTTAGGACCTGTCTGATCAATGCTGCAGCGTTACCTTGACGTGCACCCTATATCAGGCCCCGATCGAGCGTAAATATTTTGTACTCTAGTATAAACACAAAACAATGTGATCAGGACCTAATTAGTAAATCAGATTGTAATTTTTGGTTAGGGCTAAATTATAAATTTCTGGTCGGTCCCCGACAAGTTAATTATATAAATTAATCGTTTCAGGGCATGATCAGGGCCACATAAGGCAATCTACATTGGTAAACTTATGAGATCCTGGTCAGGGCCGGGTTGATAAAGTATAATTTACAGCCCAGATTTTCTGATTGGGGCCAACTTATAACCTTGCGTTACATTCCATCCGGGCCCTCATCAGCAATTCTTATCAAGCCCCGAAAATGTGGCAGGAATGCCCGATCAGGGCCCCATTTTAGCCCGATTCAATTTCTACTTGGGATCTCACAAGGTAAATCTTGCAGAAATCAGAAATCAAGAACTATAGTTTAAAATTTTCTGAAGAGTCCTAACGTGGTTACTAGATAATATACCGGGACGAAACGCACCGTATTTGTAAGATTTTTGAATTTTGATCTTACGATTAAATTCGAAAGTATCAATTTTGAACTATTATTATAAATATAGGTGATTGTGATAAATGTTGATAAATGTCTCAAATTTTAAAATAAAAAAAATTAAACGTTAGAACTAACTATGTGTTGCAATCAATGCGCTCGCGGACAAAGCTAGTCAACAGGAGAGTAGATATTGTACACATAATATTATTATTAATTTTTAAAGTTCAAATAATGTTTTAGGATAGATTTTTCCATGGTTTTGCTAACGAGAAGTATACAAACCGTGGCTCTCGATGAGATATTCACAAATCGTAAAACTCATTTTTTATATTTTTTTAATTTTTAATTATTTAAATCTTTACATAGTTATCTATGTTTAGAATTTTTCCTTGTCCTTTTTATATTAGTAATTTTAAACATAACAAAAAATATACATATTCCATTTATACTTAATATTATTATAATGGAATTAATTTGTTTATATGTAGATGCGAAACAATTAAAATTGATTTTCGTTTTACTAGGGACTTCAGCGTAATGTTATTACCAATGAAACTGGTGGAAGAGGTTTTAAAATTAATTTTAGAGGGCTACTTTGTGACAGATAAAACTGTTGTATTCTATTTTGAAAAAGTTCAATTATTGGTACAGTGTGTGAAAGAACTTTTACTGATTGATGTGTATGATACAATTGACGAAAATTGGAGAATAAGTATTAATACTCAATGGACAATTGTGAAGAAATTAATCAACCTTATAATGAAATTGTATTCAAAATTCGATATGACTCACGTTTTAAAAAGCGGCTTTATATGTTATGCAGGTTACAGACTACAATGTACTAGAAGATGACAAGAATTTTCAAATAATACAAAAATTTCTAAAACTAGCGTTAGACCGTGTACACTTGCTGATGAAGAAGAGTAACTCTCGAGACGCTCTCGGGACATTCTCGAGATATTCTTGGGACACTTGAAATTCCTCAATTCAATAAGTAAACTGATAAAATCTGTTTAAAGACATTAAATATTCAAATGTGACAAAAATTTAAATAAAATTAAAGTGGTATAATTGATATTTTTAATTAAAAACGACAAGCCTTATTGAAGTCAATGCCAAGCGATTTTACCAACTAAGACCACTATTATATAATTATATTATATAAGACACTTATATAAAATTCATGTCATTAAAAAAAATTGATTTTAGTAAGTTATTAAAAATTAAGTTTGTAAGAAATATTTTTAAACTTGTTAAATACTTTTAATGCTATTGAAATGCTGTGATTACCATTTAATGTCAAATATGTTGTGCCAGATGGTTTAAGGGAGGTTCTGGTCTAAAGCTTAAAAAAATCGATTTTTTTACATTTTTTGAATCTACAACATGTCTTTAATATACTCCTTGAAAGATTTTTCATTTACTTAGTTTTTAACAAAAATACAGCTCCTTTAAATAGAGTGCGCGTAACAGCGGCGGCATGGGTCTCGAAATTTTTAACGCGTTTTTCTCGAAACGACATTTTTACGTGCGCGGTGAAGCATAACTCGTGAACAAGTTATCAAATTTACTTCTAATCAAGTGCTATCTAATCGGAATCGGAATATAACTGCCCCGGCCCTGAATATCATGAAAATTTAAATTTTTAACAATAAATAATTTTTTAAGACGTTTTATATAATAAAAAACATGGTGAAAAACAGCATTTTTTTTATCTAAGTAGTGTAACTATGCCAAAAAACGTCCGATTTAAAAAAAAACATTCAGGGCCGGGGGACAACCTTCAGTTACAATAATTTTGTCTTAATTCATGTTTCTGATAAGTTTACAAGCCTGGGTGCTTCACCGCGCAAGTGCCTCAAAGTCCCATAGCTGGAGTCGCCATTTTGAATTAAAAAAAAAATCAGTTCTTTTAATAACCCAGTTGGAAATTTCTGTGTACCGTCAATACTGATAAATGGCGTTAGCATGCGCCAGTAATGGCAGACAATCGTTGACTGCCAGAGTTGGCGCAACATTGGTACTTTTTTGTAACCAACGATATATTATTTTTTTTTAAAAATTTCAATTTTCTTTTTTTTTATCTATTTATTAATTTTCTTTTTCAAAACTTCGTTTCGTAGGTAACATAAGCTTTCAGCAAGAGAGAGATAAGTAATTTATTATTATAATTTTCACTTTAGTATTACTATAATTATATTTACTTGAAAAAATCATTAAGTATAATTAAAATGAAAAATTTTTATTGAAGGAGAAATGAAGGAGTTTCATTACTTTTATTCCTAAAATTTGTACTTGAAATTATTTTCTGGTTTGGCAAACAGAAAAAAGTTATTGAATACATTAAAAAATTTATAAAATATAATACGGGTAAACAAGTTTATAAAATATGTTGTTAATTTATTTAATTATTGTTAAATATGTTTACCTTAAATCGAAAACCAAATATGTAGTTTATTTATTGATCGGCGGAGGATATCAATATATATTTAATTTTTTTATTAATTATTTTCACCTTACTAAATTCTAAAAATTAGTTTTATGTTGGTAGTTTTCGGGTTCTAAGGAAAAAATTTCAATAGTAGTTATTCTAATTGAAATATATTTATCAACAAGTATTTAACATTGACAA
The DNA here is from genome assembly GCA_022817325.1 of Idris sp. 1 HC-2018. Taxonomy (NCBI): domain Eukaryota; kingdom Metazoa; phylum Arthropoda; class Insecta; order Hymenoptera; family Scelionidae; genus Idris; species Idris sp. 1 HC-2018. The sequence goes on along the minus strand of JABFPM010002425.1, from coordinate 11,364 downwards.
TATATGAGTTCTTATTCTACTAATGTAGTAAAGTAATCGCTATTTTTTTCTGTGCTAATTTTGTATAAATACATTTAGTTTTGATATCTTTAAATCTAAATTCTTGAGTATTGTTGTTAATTTTTTCAATCACCATAATACCTATGTCTTTTGAAGGAAGTGGATAGTTGAATAGATCTTCGGTAACTTTGTATTTTATGCCAGTTATCATAATTTCACTGTTTACTTCATTTTGATAATTATTTACATAGATACTTTTAATTCGTACAACGTAACCAGTTTCTAACAATACAATATTGTCTGGGTGCTTTGATGTGATTGTAAAATCGTCAGATTTAGCTTCTTTTATAAAAGTTTTGTCTTGCACTCTATCGCCAATTACACATTCAGGTACAAAAGTTTTTTTTTGAACTTTGAAAATAAGGGGATAACGACCTTGAATAGACTGCACATTTGAATTTTGCAATTCTTGCAAACGTTTAGAAATTTGTCCTATGACGTTGTTTGGAGTTTTAATCAACTTTTTTATAAACCCAATACAATCTTCAAAAGGGAAGGCAGAAAAATCAAATAATGGTGCATCCATGTGCATAACATCATCCGAAACGTGTATTAAGTTATGAACGTTAATAGTCACTGAATCTTCACTATAATAAGTACAAAAATGTAAAACAAATTTACGTAATAATAATTTACAATAATGAATTCTGTCTTGATTAATTAGATTTTTATTCGCGAGTATTCGGCAACTAGAAAACAATAACAGCAGGTGTTTATACTGGTCTTCTGACAGAAAAGATTTAAATAATGTTCCGAAACAGTAAAATAAAATAAATCTATATTGCGTTGCTTTCCAATCAACTATATCTGAAAGATCAAATGTTTGTCTCTGGAACTCAGTCGGTATATCTTTTGAAATATTGTCAAGACATGTTTGTAAGTTTTCGACACGATCATCTAGTTGGTTGATTATTTTATCTAATATCAAACGCGCAACGCCAAGACAAAGTAAATGCATCGGATCTAGAACAATGTCTTTAACAATATTTAATCTTATAATATTCAACAAAGGTGAGTCTTCTCGATTAGAATGATGTTTTCGTTGTTGTTTATTAACAAAAGATTCATGAGATCGCTCTTGACAATTCAAATTTGTGAACACTCGTTTTTTCTTCATCTCCTTGTTGGGTCTTCTACCACCTATGGCCACAGATTCACCTTTAATTGAGCACCTTTCGCAGCAATAAAACCCTGTATGGCCTCTACATCTTTTAATATACGCCCTAGCTGGTGTATCACAAATGAACGCTTTTACTACGAACTCATAATGTTTGTTTTGAATATCAACTCCATTCGTTATAAGATTATTTATTTCTTCTATAAGATCTTCCAAATAATCGCTCACTAAATATGGCTTCGACGGTCCATAATATAATGCAATGATAAATGGTTTTGATTTATATTTATCATTGTACAACATGCCCAGTATAGGCCAAGCATTGTTTTTAGTTTTTTTACACATTTCGGCACCATCAATATTGATATTTATAACAATTTTGTTATTAACATATATGTTAGGATCAATAATGTGGCATAAATTAGTTTTAATTCCGAAATAAGTATATTGTCCATAAGTCCACTTGCTGTTTAACATTAAACGAATATTTGTTTTAGTTGTACTAGTTTTTAAAAGTGTCTTACTAGATTTAGGAAGATAAACATAATTTTCACTTCGCAAAACTAACAGCAAATCGTCGACAAAAGTTCGCGTAACCGTATTTGCGTGTCTATGAATTAATGATATTAATTTTGATTTTATATCTCCTTGTATTAAATCGTCTTTTGTGTTTTCTTGTAACACAAAATTTGGTTCTTGTATGTCATCACTCGAATAATCATTAGTAAATTCCTCACTGCTATTTACACCAGATTCTGCATGTTCGTGAATTTCTCTGTCAATGTTCATTTGTTGATCTATATTAGATAAATTTGATTGTCCACTTTCATTATAAAATGAACTCATATGTTGATCATTGTCAAACGAGCTAGCGAGTTCATCATCACCATGAAAAGAAGACTGCGCATCCGAAGGAAAATATTGTTGACTTGCAAAATTTTGCAATTCGTTTTCATTCCCCATTGAGCTGGATTCTATAATGAATGTCAAAGAAAATTATTAAAACTGTATATAAATACAAATAATCTTTTATAAAAAAATAAATAAAAGAACATTTTTTTACATGATACTAAAATAATAATTTAACTAAGGTAAATTAGAATTTGCTACTTTAATAAATTATTAACAACAAAAATAAAATAATTAAAAAAAATAAAAAAATCCTTACCTTTGGTATTATCATTATCACTACTTGAAGCATTTTCTACGTTTTGTAAAAAGCGATGTTTTTTAACTCGTTTTGTACTCGACATTTTAATCTAAATCAATAAGTGAAAACAAAAATTAAAAACTATCAATATAATTTTGACGGAAAGTTTTGCATGTTGAGCGAAAAAATCAAAATGATTTGAAATTTAAACAGGAAAAATTAGTATTTTGTTCAAGGTTTTATAATTATTCAGGTTAACGACAAGTAATTCTCCATTTCTAAAAATAGTTAATTTCGATAATACACTTTTTACAAAATTAATTTTGGAATGACTTAAAAAAATTAATATTATTGAAATAAATTATTTTCAACTATATTTCAGGTTATGTTTATAACAAGTGACTAAAGTTTATTGTTTTCAAGTATTACATATGAAAAAAATATCTGTTGATATTGTTTCAAAAAACATTTTTTTTACATTTTTTTAATAATTGTAATTTTGTTACAATTTATTCCAAAAGCAATCAAATTTACAAATTGCAAAACATCTTTAAAAATGACCTGAATAAAAATTTAAAATAGTTAAGGTAAATGTACCTGTTATTGTGACTTTAGTTCCAGTTATCGTGATTGCGTAAATGATAGTTTTGAGTCTAATAATAGGAAGAATGTAATATAAATAAATGATAATTAAATCTATAAATATGCATTAAATAAATAAATCTTGTATATAAACTTTGAATTTATAATATTATTATTTTTTTAAATACTTTTCACGATAAGGGGTACATTTACCTTACTCGTCTAAAATTATTAACGAAAGTATCAAGTTTCTTATACTGTTATTTACGAAAATAATTTTCTTACTTTTTTAAACTTATACAAGCAGGTCTAATATACTGTTATTAAAATTTAAAATCGTAGCATATGTTCCGAATTTCTTGTCTACATTAAATTTTCAATACTTTTATATTCGACATCTATTGTAACGCTTATTCTTTTTCTGAATCATATAAAAAAAAATTATTCGCAACAAGATGACAAAACAACAATACCTAACCTAAACTACCTAACAACAAAACATTTATTTCAATTATTCATCTTTTGATGTATTTTAAGTTCTCGAAAATTTTAAATATTTAACATCCAGATAATAATATTAAAACTTATCAGTCAAATGTAAGTTTTTTTTATTTACAAAATAAATTGTAAACAGAAACTGTACTTTCATAAAAACTGCACTTAAGATTGGTTGGTGGCATTGAGTTTATTTACATATTTCGTTTAAGAAACTTTCCAAACAAGTCTCCACTGAATTTACGTAATTTAATATATAGTGTTTCTATAGTTAATAAGTTTATTAAACAATGGGAACTTTGACAAAGTAAGTGCAATGATTTTTTATATAATAAACAAAATGAATGTTCGTTTTATTATGAAACATATTTTAAAAGTAAACATAATTTCGTTTTGACTTGTATACTAGAATTGAAATAATGCAATAAATTTAATAATATTTCGCAATTATTCTTCGTTTTTTTATTTTTATTACATTGTAAAAATAACAATAATTTATATTAACCTCCAAAAATATTTGGCTGGAAAAATGTTTATTTATAAATTTTACTTTAAAAAGAAATTCTTTTGAAATTGTTTCACATAAAATATACATGTTTTTAAAATAATTTGTTTTCAAACATTCAAATGTATTTATAAATATTATACATTTTTTTACAATTTTTTTAATATATTCTTAATTTAAATTAAAATAAAACGTTATTATGTTTACATTTTATTTATTTAATAAATAATAAAAGTTTGAAATTTATAGGTTAAAGAAAAATACAACGCACGTTGTGTTTGCATTTGCAGACTATGTTGACGACAATGACAAAATTCAAGTGGAGTTAGTACCCTTTAATTGGGTGTTTTGTGATAAGGAAAAATGGTGGTGTCTATTTCCTGCAGCAAACGAATATGAAAAAATTGAACAGATGTGTATGAAACTCGTACCACCGAAAAGAAAGTGGTCCCGATACGAAATCAAAATATTAGCACAATGTAGTAAGACATTTTTATCATACATATATTTTAACTAAAATTAAAATAGAGAAATTAATAAGAATTTGGATAAATTTTTCTTATTCATAATTATGTATATAATTTACAATTATGTAATTTTATCGTATAATAAACCATATTTAACTAAGTATTACAATTTGTTGTATTAGAAGATTATGCAGAAGGTATAAAAAAATTAAATAGGTCTTATAAAAGATCTAATATTAACGAGACCACGGCACCGGAATCGGAAGATGATAATATAAAACAAAAACAAGAAACAAAAGATTCTGGGAAAAACAATAAAAAAAAAGTAAGCGACAATTTAGACGATGTACCTGCTTTTCCAAAAGACTTGCCCAAAAAAGCTCCAGGTAAATAGCACAAAAAAATTTAAAATAATTTCTCTAATATGAATTGACTTTTTATTAAATTCATTAAATTTGAAACTTAGTTGACTTCGATAACTTGACACATTTATAAAATATTAAATTTAAACTGATTTTAAAATTATTTCAGAAACTCCAAAAAAGTCAGAAATGCCAATAAGCAGTACACCAAAAAAAAGAAAATTATCTCATTCTTCAAACGGTAAAAAAAATCATTATCAGCCAGCTAATTTTTACAAAAAGTTGATTTTCAAATGGCCAATTTTGTTCATAAGTAGCCTTTTTATCTCAGGTTTAAGGCTCCCCTTTTTAAATCTGTTAATGAATTTTTAAGTTTTAATTAATAAAATTAAGTAAAATCGATTATAAGTATTTTTTTGTATAAATTTTACGATATTTAGACCCGATTATTGACTTATATCTTATAAAATCGTAATATTTATTCAAATACAAAAGTATATGATAAAGTATATGATAAACTTGAGCAACTGACAAAATGACATTCATTCACATGCTCTAATAAGAATTTAATAAATATGAATGGCGTACACTATTTTTTTTGTTTTTGGTTACATAATCAACGTTGATAGTTGCATTATTTATTAAGTAGTTAATTTGCTTTTAGTTCTTTTTTTGCGTTTTAATACCTGTAACCATTGTAATATTTTGATTTTATTCATTCAAAATCTGTTTTATATCATTAGAATATTTATCTGGAAAAAAAGTTAAACCCATTTTTCCCAATTCGAGTACTGATGAAGAATGTGATTCGTCACTAATAGATCTTTCTGAAAACAACTCAGGTGAATATATCATAAAATAAAAATGCTCTAATTCGTTAAATATACGTTAATTAATTATTAATCCATCAAACAATTCAATTAATATTTTATTTATATGTTAATAATAAGACTTCACTTTTTCTAACTTTTTAGGAAATAATAAAATTGAAAGGTCGAGAGAAAAAAGACAGTCCATTTCACCTTTGCAAAAAGAATATTATTCAAGAGCGATGAATTTGAGTATGGACGATGATATGGAAATTCTCTCGAATATGATTTCTCCTATACATTCGAGTAAATGAGTTATAGTATATACACTATATTGCCATTATTTTTTTTCTATAAGTTCGGTTGTTGTATAATACTGTAAAGGATGTTTTATTCGCATAAATAAGTTTTCATACAGTTAAAATTACTTAAATTTGTAATAAATTATATTAATAGATTTATTCATTTTAGATATCTAAAATTATGTCTTTATTTATTAAATCTTTTAATTGTTTCAAAACAACTTTTGTATTTAAATTTTCACATTACCATTTAATTTCTATACAATACATTTTGCTGTTATTTACGTGTTTTTTAGTTTTTAAACTATGCCTAATATTTGGAATTTAGTTTTTTATTTATTGTAATCAATATTTAATTTTTACCAAACAGATATAAATTCTCAACTAAACATTTTTAATTGACTGAACAAAATAAACCAGTGTATTCCTTTTTTAATATGTTTCTTTGAGAATTATATATTTGATTGGAATATTATCATTAATTTTTTTGTTTTCAGATTCAATTGATGAAAAGAATTTCAGCCAACAAAATTTGCTTGCATCACCTATGAAAAGTAAAAAAAAAGTTTCAACTTCTCCACTGAATGAGAAGAAGCAGAAATCTACTTCTACAACAGAGAGAAAAAAAAAGAGATCAACTTCTCCAATAGAGAAAAAGAAATCAAGCTCTCCATTAAAATGTAAAATGTCCATTCATACCTAAATAACACAGTTTGATCGAATTTCAATCAAACGTAATGTAAATTTTAGAATTTGCATAAAATTTGAGTTGTACAGTGTCCACATTTTTTTGCAAACTTTATTTTATTGTTTTGTTCAATATAATTTAAAGATAATTTTATAAAATAAACATTAATGTTATTCGTTTCATTTTGAATTAACAAATTGTATAAATAATAGGTTCAACTGACAATAAGAGTGAAAAACAAACAATGAAAACATCCTACAAAACAGCACAAACAAATTTTACAGAGGCAGTACTTTTAGCGAAAAAATTTGGTAAAAATAACTTTTTATATTTATAGCTTAATTTTATTTACTTTTTTATGGCATTTGTTATACTGTATAATATATCTAAAATATCTATCTTATTTCAAACTAAACTTTTCTACTTAAAAACATTATTAGTTAATCTGTATAATAATTGCAAAAAAAATAAATAAAATTTGAGTATTTGACAGTTTTTTAGTACTTTGGTAGAAAATAAAAAAAAATTGATCATTTTTAGATTCTCCATACATTACCAGTGTTCTAGAGACTGGTTTCACAATGCTAGTCGCAAAATTAGATTGTTTGCGTTGTAGTCTACAATATGATTCTAAGGAAGGCTTTAAAAAAATTGGCGTGGGAATGTCTACAAATGGATTAAATATAAATACTCTAGCTGACATAAAAAGCAAAATGGGTGTTACACTTCCAATTAAAGAGTTAAAAGTTTTCACTGATTTTGATGACACCTTGGACAACCAGATTAAGAAAGATGACTGCGTAAGAAACTTTTTTAATATATTTTCTAAAAATGATTGCAGATTAAAAAAAAAATAAATTTGAAATTTAAAAATAATTTCATTTAAATATATTATAACTCCATTTTCAATTCAATTTATTTTTTTAAATTTGCTTTTCAGGTTGTATTAATAAAAAAACTGTCTTGTAATACTAAAACCGAAACCCAAGCGATTGATAACATACTGATTGAATTCATCTCTAAATCGGTCCAACTGCAATATAGCGGTAGAGGCAAATTAATAAAAGGGAAAGGAAAATTACCTTTTTGTAATACAAAACTCTGTGGTCTCGTTACAGGTAATACAACTTCTGCTAATCACATTTTTGTGCTAAAATTATTTAAAAAAAAAATTGTTACAAATTTACTTTTGTATTCTAGATGTTCTTGCAACACAGTTTCAATCCCAAAAAGATCAAATAATCACTCTTATAGGTCGTTGGTTGTCAGGAGCAAGTGACAGAGAAGGCGGAAGAAAAGAGAGAGGAAAGATAAATATAGAAAAGAAGGAATAAATTACTACGAGAAAATCTAGATATGTTTTTTATATTTTTATTATTTTGAAAGCTTTATAAACAAAGTTATGCTAATTAAAAATTTAATAAAGATTGTAATCAGTTGAAATTTAAGTTTATTTTATTTCATAATAACATTTATGCTTATTATAGGATTCCACTAGAAAAAATGTTTGGCATAAAAATGTGTGGCACATCACTGGTACATACAATAATCTGTTCTATTGCAATACCGTTACCAGATTGATACAATTATTTATTTATTATGTCATGTGGTGCTATCATATGTACCAAAGTCTTTTATCATCTAGCATAGGATCATTATTGATTTATTTAAATATTCCTATTATAATAAATTTTCAAAAACTAATGGCCCAGTACTGCATGCCGATCATTGGGTACCAATACCGGAGCAATGTTGCCAGGTGTTTCATGCCAACATTGCGCCATTATTGACACGCAATGGTTGACCGAAGGCAGCCAATGCTGGGTCTCTATTGCCCCAGTCTAAATTTTCCAACTGGGAATAAACAAATAATGAAACATCCCGTGTTCCTTTTTTATTTCTAAGTAACTCAAAAAAATGATTGAAAATGCTAGATTTTTCGAGCGCTAGACCGGAACCTCCCTTAATATAAATTAAAGTTTGAAAAAAAGTTTTCGGTAACTTGTGCGCCCTCGAAATTTGGCCAAAAGTAACTAAAATTCGTTTTTTTAAATATCAAAAGTTTGTACGTTTTTAATGAAATGCTATATTTAACACTGATCTGTTGAGAGTATGAAAATATAAAAATTAATAATAAATGTACATTTAAATTTAATTACATATTTTGATTTAAGTTCTTAAAAATTGAATTCAAATTAGCAATAGAATTAGATAGCATTTATTATTTGTCTTTAACTTTAAAATGTGTACAAATAATTGATGATTAAAAATCTCTATTAAATAATATTACACTAAATAAACATTCTATACTTAAAATAATTTGTTACTTAATATATAAATATAAATTACTTAATAAACCATTTTTTCAAAGAACTTGTAAAATAAGATGGTTTAAAGGAGATATTTACAATATTCTGTCTCACCAGCTTTATCAACAACATAACTTTAAATTTTGTTGAAAAATTCTTTCAAATTTCAATTAAATATATAAAATATTTGAAATTGAATGGTAATCACAGCATTTCAATAGTATTCAAAGTTTTTAATGAGTTTAAAAATATTTCTTACAAACTTAATTTTTAATAACTTACTAAAATTGAATTTTTTTACAATTATTTTCTTCAAATTCATTAATATATAGATAAAAGAATAATCTGCTTTTATATTTCATTACATTAATTTATTAATTGATATGTAAAAACTTTATAAAAATTAAAATTTATTACATTATTCATTTCATTTGTCTGAGAATATAATTTCAAAATATAACAATAAAATATAATTACATACTAAACTTCGGTACAAAACTATAAACAATTATTTAATATTTTTATCAATAAAATGTATACATCTTTTAAATTTCTTAAGAATTGTAATTCAAGAAAATTACAAAAATAATGGACAATTTATACAGAAAATATGTTATTTTGATCGATTATACAGCAATAAGAAATTGTTTACTTAGTATATTTTTTTATTTCGAATTTTGGTTTGCACAGATATTGCGGGTTGTGACATCTATTTAATGACATGAACTATTGACATGACAGTCTCAGTCGGTAAAATCGCTTGGCATTGACTTCAGTAAGACTTGTCGCTTTTTATTAACAATATCAATTAAATAATTTTAATTTCATTAAAATTTCTGTCATTTTTGAATATTTAATGTCTTTAAACAGATTTTATCAGTTTTCTTATTGAATTGAGGAATTTCAAGTGTCCTGAGAATATCCCGAAAATACTCTGAGAGTGTCCCGAGAGTTACTCGGGAACGTTTTACTGATTATAAAATTTTTAAGATAAATAGTGAATCACTGATAAAGCGAACGAAATACATTTTCTGGTAGATAAACATCAATAGATGGAAACTGCAGGATTATTGTGAAGAAATTATCAATTTTGGTGGATACATGTTAACTCTATTTTGAGCACCATCAACCTGCTACATAAATAAATCAAACTGTAAAGGTTTTTACTGCAATTTACAACAGGAAGTACAACAAAAGTGTACTATCCATGGATTGTGGCCCTTCCGTTATAATAACATTCAATCCTTACTGTGTTGTAAAACCAAAAAAAAAATGATGCTAACAGAGTATTCACGGAATCTTAAAACGAAAATTTAAAGACAAATGTAAACAAAAAATGGACGAATGTTATTTATGGAAAAGATTCTACTTCAGTTTGAGAAAATCAATGGATTAAACACGGAACTTGTGCAGCTTGCACAAGAGAGTCTTTTCATTCGAATAGTGTTCCAAATTATTTTAACAAAGGTCTCGAACTTAGGGGTAAACATGAATTTCATGCATGAATGAAAAAAATGGTTTTCCACCAGGGTATTGTGTCTTTTGAAAAATCTTCGAAATTATACTAACGAAAAAATCTTTCTGGTGCATGCAGTTTACAAAGAAGACAAAAAAATAAAGATAGACATTAGAGATATCTGTCGATTTTCAAACTTAGCGTCTTTATTTAAATAATTTGATTAGGATCAAATTGAGATTTAAACATTTTATCATTTTTTTCTGAGCCTAAATTCACGATTTTGAATTAAGATTGCTAACAGGTAAAGGCCAATCAGTGTTTTACTTGAACGTAACGCCAAATTTAGAAGCTGACATTGAGCCAAGCTCTATTTTTTTGATAACATTGGTACAGATGGATAGCCAAAGATTTAATCTTATAATTAATCTTTTATGATTTTTCAGAAGAATCATTGTTAGATTTTAAACAAAATAAACATTTGTTTTGATGGCTAGTTCCAATTAAAAGATTGTTGTAACGATACATATTTTCAAGAGCAGTGGGGAGAGTATTGCAAATTAACTATACCAACAATTTATCATAGTCAAGTTCCAAAGAAAGACGAAGAACATACAGAAATAACAGAATATACTAATGGAATAAATACATTAATCTTGTCAGAAAATTATTATAACTACAGAGCCTAAAAAAATTCCAGACTTTTAAATCACCTTTCAAGCACTAATCTCATTTTGAAAATTAAAAAAATTAGCAGTAACCATGTTAAAGGCCTCCCACTCATTTTATCCCCCACTCGTGTAAAATGAGAATAAAATATGTTAAAACTATTATTTAGAATATTTAAATAATTAATAACCATGAAATAACAACAAATAAATATTAAATTTGAGCTTTTAAATGTAACGTTTCAACATATAGTTAGAACTAAACTGAAAAGCAAAAATAAACTAAATCTTTATTTTGCTTATTAAAAGTTGAAGTCAATGTTTTTGAGGCATAAAAATAAACGGCAAATGAAAATTTCTTGGAATTTTGTATTGTTTTGAATTGTAAAGAAAG
>JABFPM010002424.1:0-16753 GCA_022817325.1 Idris sp. 1 HC-2018 | reverse complement strand
TATGCATAAATATCAGATCAATAAAAATATAAAATTTATTTTTTTTACATTTACAAAATATTACTTGTATTTTATATATATATATATATATATATATCATATATATATATGATATATGTATATATATCATGTGTTTTAGTATCACTTTTACAATAGTTTGCATTATTTAGTAATCTTTAAATTTAAAGAAATTAATATTTAAGAATATTATAAATTTTTCTTTTCTGAAATATATAAGATATTTTTTTGGCATTTTGTTATACTTATGTTTAACATAATTGTTAATAAATTATCGAATTTTTCTTTATACTATTTACGAAGGTTATGAGTAACCCATTAATAATTACATTTTAATCAACATTATTATTTAATAAATTAAGTTTTTATTTTCAAAAATTTAATTAAATTAACAAAAAAAGACAACTTTTTTCCACTAAAATAAAACTTTCAATAATATCAATTTGCATTTTGCCGAAGCTTTTAAAATTTACATTGTAAAGTAAAAAGTTCTACCTTTGTTTAACAGAATGCGATGAAAAAAAGCTGCACAAGCGAAAACTTAAAATTAAATTAACTTATTCTTTACGGAAAAACAAAAATAATATGAATAGGTGACGCCTGATGTTTGGTTCTAATATCAAATTTGTATGTGTAATTATCAACATTTGCAGTAAAAAAGTGGTTCTTTGATTATGCTTTTGAACAAAAAAATTATGTTATTTATTAAACAACTGTATAGAAAAATCTTCTATAAAATGATATATTTTGCAAGAAAAAAGACAAACTAGAAATACTACAAAAGTTGTGAATTGAACACTCGGTATAGTTTGTCTTAAAAAAGCGGACTTATAAGTCAGTTCTAGATATCAAAGTTTGAACACACAACGGCGTCACCCAGCAATATATAAATTATCACAAGAGGCGATCTTAACAAATCATTATTATCATCATTAAACTGAATGACAGTTTTAAATCATTAACAAATAAAAAAGAATAATAAATAATAATAGTGCTCGTGATTGACTGCACTGGTGTTCTTGTGGAGCGTGAAATTTTAACCAGGACAGGCGGGCCTTAGGTCCGAATCTGTGGTTCGATTCTCGCTTGTCCCGAGCTTTTGTTTTAGTTTGTCAAGCGAGTAAGGCACAGAGTCGCTAATGGCGCAACGTGCGAATGCTAGGAGGCAATACTCAACAGTACCATGCTCTTAAAAGCCTCATCTCAGCAGCCGCACCAAAAAGTTAACACTGAAAATGAAAATCTCGAATGTGCTAAATGAAAAGAGACAAAGGATAATAAAAATTAACAATTAAAACAATCAAAATAAACTCTTCTTTTCAATGCAAATATAGCCAAATGACCGCTATTTTCAATTCTTTTTTTTTATCACATATCTTTTATTCAGCAAATACAAAATACATCCATTTCTTTGAACAACATAACGTCATTACAATTTTCACTTTGAGTCATAATATATATATATATAATAAATACAAGTTTAGCAAATTTGTAACAAAAAACGAGTGCCATTACAAGTTTGACTATATTTACATACAGAATTGTGTGCATAATTTCCTGCAAACTTTAGCTTTTTCAAATTATAAATATATATATAAATATATCAAATGAAAATAAGTCAAACAATTGTGATCGGATTTAACACAGAAAGGTTAAAATATCAATAATTGGATTAACAAAAATCGAATATTGTGAACGGTTCAAATAACGCAATGGACTGCGGTCAAAACGAAAACGTGGGAGTCAACGAGTTGCGGGTTTAATTCACTTTTTTTTTGGGTCAGCGATGCTCCGACATAAAATGAACATATAGCGTCGAGGGTGCACACACACACACGCGCACACACTCGCAGATACACACACACGCAGTGTGAACGTACACTCACAATAAACCAGCAAGCTGCTCTTGAAAATTAGCACAAATTATCTACACGAGTGTCTTGTTATGTCCAAAAACAATACTATTCAAGAGACAAGAAAAAAGAAAAACAAATTTAAACAAAAAACATAGAAATGATGAAAGCTAACATTGTATATATACAAAACCGAATTAAGACCGGTGTTGAAAAGTTACAAGTCTCAAAGCATACGTTAATATGCCTTCAATTAAGAAGATTAGTGAGGTCTACTTCGAGAGGGATTCGGTGTCACTTACAGAAAAAGAGACATTAATAGCACGATTATCTGTGCGTATTAACGCGATTAATCAGTCGTTCTTAATTGGCACACGTGAACATTTGTGCTAATGATTTGTCCGGATGAATGGGGAACCATGCCAAGAAGCTCATGCCACAAGCAGCGTAATGTCCCTACGTTTTATAAACTAAATACCTACAAACTGTTTCATCGTTATTATTATTTTTTTATGGAACTTTTTGTTTAATACCTACAAATCCATTTCTTTTATTAATTTAAAATGTTTGCACTTATCAGCTTGGCTAAACTCTTCTGGGAACAGTTGGACCAATCTGGATGGAACCTTACCAAAATCTTCACCAAGCCTGTCTCGACGACACATCTACGCAAGCTAAAACATGAGCTTCGTCAATGACATTTAGTTTTTTTATTATTATTAAGAAGAGCATTGCTTAGTTTTTTTTTCGCACACCAAAAAATAAAATCAAAAAGTACGCGTTTTAACTGTCTGTCGTTGTCAATTAGATGGATAGAACGTTGCCTGGCCGAGTCCCTCGGGGCTACCAAAAATTCGCACTTTACTGTTCAGCATCGTCGGCTGATCTGTCGGGTCTGAAACAAAAACCTTTTGCGAGACCCCGCAAAACAGTTTGTCAATTACAAGAGTTTTGTTTTTTGTTTACGAAGTGCGCCACTACAACAAACACTGACAACAACAACAATGACTCCATCCATCTAACTTACAGCTTCAGATTGTTGGGTTTCAAATCCGGTTCAGTTTGTCACTGAATTTTTTCTTTCTTTTTTTTACAAGTGAGTGTGTGTGTGTGTGTGTGTGTGAGAGAGAGAGAGAGAGAGAGAGGTTGGATGTAAAGATATTAAAAACTCAAGTAAGAAACAAATGCGTTTGCATATCGGTGCTTTGTGACAATTGTTTATAAAAAATATTGTTTCCGCGTACGAGGTGAGCTTTTTTTATTTTATTCCAAGAAACACAGATATGTCGATTTAAACTAAGTTAAAATTATACTAAATAGAATGGTCTATTTTTATATTTAAACATGAAAACTACGTCGTCATTTAAAATTGTATTTTTACATTTAAAGTAAAAGTTATTTGTTAAATGTTATAAATATTTTTTTTTCAAGTTAAAATGAACTTTGGAAGGGTCCTCGTATGAATGAACGGCTTAAAAATTAATGCAACATTTTTCCTCTCACAGTAATAAAAAGAAAATAAAATAGAACGACATAAATAAAAAAAACACAAGTTTAATTCATAAGCATACATGCGCCACTCTTGAATGTCATTACGTATTGTATTTATACGTGAGTGTCTATCAGTTGACTTAAATATTTCTCTCTTTCTATATATATCTATATATATCTATATATATATATATATATTTATTTATTTATTTATTTATTCATTTAAATTTTTTATATCTTTTTTATAATATACATATATATACATATATATACACATATATACAAAATCACACATATATACATATGTATATATATACATATACACTAGAACGTCGGGCTCGGAATACATATTGAATACAACAAAAAAATTGCTTAAAATGAATGTTTGTACAAAGCTTGAACGAAACCCGCATTGAGAATCAAATATCCCCTAAACATTTGTTTTCGCACGTTATTTACCACTAATTTATAATACTGCTTATCTGTTTTATAGTGTTACCATAACGTGGTTTTGATGATCAAAAAACTCAATGCGAATTTCACCATGCACGCAATTGCGGGAATCTCGATTATATTCTACTTTCAATATATTTGATATAACATGCGCGACGGGTATTATTTTGCCGATGCGATTCGTGACTTGTATATGTCACGGTACCAATGTAAAAATAATGCATACATGAAAAGAAGCAAAATTAAACTTTTTGTTTTCATGAATATTACCGTAAAACAAAAATACTTTGCTAGGGTGCATTTTATATGTTTTATTTTGTTTTTTTTTTTCATTGGTGCTTCGACATTTGGAATGTATGCATATATATACTAATATATACACACACAACGATATATCCATAATATATTACAGCTGCTCGTAATGTCTATGGTAATACGAGATCCTTTGACAGATTCTTACTGCAGTAAACTTTTCCGGGCTTAAACCGTCTTTGCTCATCACTCCTTCGTGGATGGGTCTACGCATCGATAAACTGCAAAAGGTTCAAACAGACCTCGTTTACCATCAAGAGCCGACGATTTAATTTTGTGTTAGTTCTGACGAGCTTTAATTTTTAAATATATCTTTACTCTTTCATTAGTATATGTTAATTTTTTTTTCGCTTGTCTGATCTTATTGAATCTCTTTTTCATTCATTTTCTTGTACGTTTTTATTTTCTCAACTCTCTTATATTGGATTTCTTTTAGATATTTGCTTACAGACAAAACAGTGCTGAGAGAGAGAGAGAGAGAAATAAAAAAAGAAGTATAGAGAGATATATATGTATACTGCGAGCCGCAATGTGTCGAAGAGGTGCATAGTGCTCGACAGTTATTTAGTAATTAACTTTAACATCATTCCTACCGTGTTGAGGTCGCCAATAACAGCAGGCGAGATAAAGGGCCAATATGATTACTAAAAGCTCGATGAAGACCATTCCTATAGCTACGCCGATCACAATGGCCATGTTATCCTTAATGAAGTTTTTGACTTGGTCATAACATCCCTGAATTGTAGAAAAAAACAATATAAGTTAGACATATTTTTTAAAAAGAAAATTGAAATAACGATTTTGTTGTTTTGAAAATAATGTAAAATATATAATAGGAAAATTTGTTTCCAGTAAAACTGAATGATTTGTTTAAAATTGTAAAAATGATTTGTTTGCATCGTCATACTGTTTTCAATAATAATGACGTAGCTCTCTATTGCAATTCGCCAGTATAATGTTGAAATAACATCTAATAATAAATTGTCGTTGAAGATAGTAACGCTAATTGGTTAAACATTATTTATGGTTAAGATTTAAATATATATCCTTATTGTTTCAAACAAAAATGGCAATTTTAAATTAAAATTTGTAAGCATTTTTTTCTTATGTAAATTATTATTATTATTTTTTTTTTTGTAAAATATTAATACCACAGAATTTAAATATGAATTTAAGTCTAAACAAAAATTTAATGTAAACAAAAACTACATTTAAATATAAATTAAATTTAAATATAAATTAAATGTTAGTTCTATAAAAAAAGTAATCTAAGAAAAAATATCGATTACGACAAAATAAGATTAATTGCTCGAATAAATATTCAGCAGATAGCTGACCATTTAATTAATAATGACGTATCAAGATGTTTGAACGGAGGCGTTATCAACACCGGAAGGTTGACATTAGGCTTAATTTTCACGAAACAAATTTCAATTAAGTGGTCTAAACATGAAATCATTTAATTTGCTTTAAAAAAAGCATACGATATTAATTTATAATTTAATTAATATACAATCTTGAATACGAATCAGGAAAAAAATATATTACGCATTATGTATAGCTAATATTTGTAACAAGTAACAAGTGATCTGTGAAATGGATAATATTTATTTCAAGTTGGCGAGTCACTTGATTGTACACTTATTCAGAAACGGGCGGCAAATAATTTTGTCGAATGATAATGCAACTTTCAAGATATATTATGCAATTATGCACCATACTTTCAAATATACAAAATCAGACGAAAAGAAAGGAAAAGATACAATCAGAAACTGGTTCAGCAGTGTATTTCGTTGTGAGAATATATACTTTCTTTGTGCACAAATTATCGAGAAGAAAAAAAAGAATGTATATTTTGATCGAAATAAATGTTATTTATGATTCCAAATTGCAGATAAACTTTTAATTTGACAAATAATCTCTTTTTACAAAATTGTAGCCTGGCGCTAAGAAATAACTTGGCAATATTGCGCCTTTTATAGTGATTTATGAAAGACTCATATTGGGAAGCAAATAGTACACAAGTTGCATAATAGTCCGGTATTTCTGCATAATTAATAGATATTTTATAAGAAAACTATTTGTAATATTTTAATAACATATTTGTTTATAATATGTTATTAAGAAAGAAACAAATAATAGTCTTACCGTCTTGTAATAGGAATTGTAATCATTTGGATTTGTTAAACATTCTCTCATTAACACTCCATTCTCATTGTATTTGCAGCAGGACTCAGGTAATCTGGTTGTCAGATTTTTGTACATCTTGAAATCTTCATAACTGTCACCTCCGCAGCAATGTAACTGTAAAATTTATTCTCAATTATAGATAGCACATATTAGGTGAACAAAATTACAAATATCTTTGTAGGATATTATAATAATTATTATTAAAAATTATTCTTGTGGAAGTTTTAATGTTTGTTTTGATACCATATCAAATTGTAATTCTAGCCCTCACCTTAGACATAATATTGTCCCATATAACCGTAACAGTATCACTTTCATTTTTTTCATGTTTATAATACTGAATCGTGGATGATAAGAAATTTTTCATTTCTTCTTGAGTCTGAAACACAAAGGTGTCATTAGTAAACAAAATACATTTATATTTGTCAATACGTCAAATTTTGTTGATTGCAATTGTTTCTCGATTTTAAATCTTAAATAATTGATCAATAAAATAAGGAAATTAACTACTGATTTATGTTACAATTTTTTTTCCTTTTCAAAATCGATAACTCTTTTAAAATTAATTTTTCGACGTTAAATTATTAAAGAGCATTTTTATGTGTTATCATGTCATGCATATTGTATTCTGTTAATGTATTATCGCTCAGGGGGACGTACGTAGAATATATATATAATGTGAAATAAAAATTTGAAATTGGTGTAATACATGCAAACGGAATGCCAGAGAGAATGTATTCTATTAAATAATATACATAATAATATAAACATGAGCGAAAAGAATTTTCATTTGAAGATGTTTTTAAATCGAAAATAGAAAATCCAACTTTTCTATTACTAACTTCTTTCAGTCCAAATGCCAGACCAGCTGCGACGCATTGTAGGATCAAAACCACAAGGATCAGGACTCCATACTAAAAGAACAAAATGGATTTTGTTAATAATGGTTTTACATAAATGATTATTTGTGTTTTATACAAAAATGCACTCACCACGCAAAGTAAGCAACGAGATTCGAACATAGCTCCGCAGTATCCCAGAAAACTCACTATAAACGTGAGTGCGCCTGTTACCAGGAAAATATAGCCGATTATATGAAGCACATCGCTGTTTGTTTTTTCCTGAAACAAAAAAAATACAAGACAATCAAACTTGTTTCAATTAAAAAAAGATATCTTTTTTCAATAGTACAAAACAATGTTATTTTAAGTATATGGTATAATTGGAATTAATTTCTGCTTCATTAAAATTTGAGGATAATTATGCCTGCACATAATTAATGATTTTTGGTAGCAAGATGAAACTTGAAACAATCTCGCATGAAGACATTTCCTTATTTAATGACGTGTGTCGTTCGTGTAACATTTGTGCAATGCAAGCCACAAGTGCACTGTTGCGTTTGTATTGCGCAAGAAAGGAGCTGGAAACAGGTGTGTCGAGTTTCAAATCCATTGACGGGACAACGACACTTACCCATATTCTTTTTTTAATTCCTTATACAACAAAATAAAAAGATGTACAAGTTTTTTTTCTTTCTGAGAACAAGTGGTGAAATTAATGATATGATCTTTGATTATTCAAAGAAAAATTTTATGTAAACTTGGTTGCACAATTTTGAGTTAAATTCAATTTGCTGAGAAAAAAGAATAATTGCAGTAGCTTGTGGCAAGTGTTTATATTTAAAATTGCTCCAATAAGTCGCGCTAGCAACGCGAAAGCAACACTTTCATTTTTGACGTTACGATGTCGTGCGGATGATTAGCAATCTTGAAACCCCAAGGATGATAAGAAATTCATTAACACGCTACGAAGAAAAAGCCATTGACGTTAAAACGTATGTTACACATGCGATTGAACATACGATTAAACTTTTTTTGTATACAGAATTTTTTTCAATCAGTTGTACCTGAGTTAATCTTAATTAACTGTAAAAATTAATATTATATAATCGAATTTAACATTTATATAAATTATTTCTTCAGTGATGTTTATCTGAAATTTAACTTTTTAATGCTTAATTAAAGTGTTGGTTTGTAATTAATTACACTTTGGATGAAGTTAAACACAGTGGGAATAATGACATTTCCCGATAAAACAGGCAACAAAATTGTTTAACCGGAAACTTTTGCTGACAAAATTTGTAACCGAAAAATGATGAATAATTTTTGGATAGAACCAGTTATTCTTGACATAATAATTGACGATGCGCTAATAACTTCGTTAACACGAAATTCAACGAGCTAGGATAAATTGCGGCGAAAACGTGTTATTATTATATTTAGTCGTGTCGCCATTTTGATGCAGTTATTTCGCAATTTAATGAGAAACTTTACAAGTTTTTAGACTAATAAATAAGAGTGAGCATGTGCTGCTGCTTATTCCGTATATTTCAATCTTAATTCGTGTGTCATAAATTATTTAACATTTTGCACACATTTCAAACAAAAATATAACTAATTGAGACAAATTGGTTATTAAATAATTTAATAAACAGATTTTTTTATTAAATATTTCTTACAAACAGCAAAATTAAATAGAGATCATTTATTTTTATGTCCCAATCATCAGTAATTTTATTATTATACTTTTTTTAACCAAGAATTCACTACAATGTTGTAACAAGTTGTAAAATTATAAAATATTGATTTTTCAAAGACATTTATATAAAATTAAATAATCGATACACTTATTGTTCCCTGGTTTAGTGTATAAGTATATTAATAATAACTGTGTACAGTTTGCATTTTTAAATACATTGTAAAAATCTACATTACAACTTTTTTGTACACAAAATTATTTCAAATGTATTAAAATAAGTATAATTAATTTTCCTGAATTATTATCTTTAAATTGAAGTATGTAATATAAAAAAAAGAACTATAATAAAAATGGTCTTCCATTGAATGAACTGATTGTAATTTGTAACAGTACATAGTTCTCGTTTTATTGATTGCTCGAGATGATTGCACGCTAATTATTAATGATTTAACAAGAAAATTATATTTCTAAAAAGAATGTTTTCTATGACACAAGAAGTATAAAGGCTCAGTCCCACGCAACATTCTCGGCCATATCCAATCATCTCATCAGCGACGAAGTACCGATAATAATTACATTTTACTCGTGGTCTCCTATATCAGCAACAATGTCTTTCATACATGCCACTGATACAATTCACGGGAATATTCCAGATACGTCTGGCTATCAATTTAAACGCTCGCAAATTTCATAGTGAAACCTTCGCTCCCCTATTTTTAACTTATAACATCAATCATTTTCATCAATTCAACTCATGACAATAGAACATTTTATAACTCAAAAAAAAGTTTACATTTTATTGTATATATTTGACTTTAATTGAATTCATCAAAATTAAATTTGTATGAAAAAAAGTCAACAAAAATAAGGAGAACCAAGCTAAATTGAAATGCAACTTTTGAAAAGGTAATTCATGTTCATCTTCAAGTATACCCCTGCAGGGTCTAAAATTTAAATACAATTTTGTGCTTTATAATTTTCAAGATAAAATAAGTTGTTGTGGCACGACTCGTTGCATTTTTTTGGTTGTTACAAACTCTTCCCACGTGTTATTAAATTAATACATGTTCTTTTATGAAGTATACTTTTCGAAGTTTTTCTCAAGAATAATGATTCATTTTTTGTATTCATCTTCCAAAATATATTAGACAAATGTAATAAACGCCGCGAATAATGTTGACGAAAAGTGAAATAGTATTTGAGAATTGAAACAAATAGCTGATGACTCAGCAGAGTTGAAAGTTGTGCGTTTCCTTGTATTGTGGCTTGGTAGAGGGTAGAATATAAAGTCGTCTCAACAGCACTTTCTTATAGGGTTATGTGTGGAATATGAATTACGCAGACAATTAAGTCACGCAGATTAAGATCTTCCGTTTTAGACAAAAGGTTTCATTAGATTAACTATACGGTGAATTAAGGTAGGAAAAACAAGATACATGTGAGGTCATACGAAATCATTTCCTCGTTTCGTTTTAACGTAAAGTGCATAATTGAAAGACCCTACTGTAATATTGAAATCACACAATTATAAAGTCTGGCTTATTATCGCAAGTTCAAATTATTTTTGATTGACTAAAATAAAATAATAATATTCATATTTCATAATTCTTATACTTTTTGTTATAAAAGTTATAAGCATTTAACATGTGTATGATTGTGTTACAAATTAGGGTTAATTGATGATTAGCAAAATTATCGTCTGATTAATACATGTACAAATGAACTTCCAAGTTACTGAACTTTAAATAATAAAGTTAATGAAATTATAATTTTAGTAAAAATTTACATTTAAAAGTACAAGAGTATAAAACATTTATAAAATTAAAATGGTTAATGACATTTTGTCCTTATTTATAATTAAGCATTTTTTTCAGACAAAGAGAATCAATTTTTTTATTCAAAAACCAAATCGTTGTTTTTAACTTAATGATTTTGTTCTCTAGAATAAAGCCGGATCGGATTTTAAATTGGTCGTTTAATACGTGGACACTTTGCGCGGTGGTTTCAATTGACGAAATGAGCTTTGTGAGTCTGCAAAAATAAGAAAGAGGGGCAGAGAGAGAGAGAGAGAGTTTGGGACAGAGCAATTGCACATGCGGGTCACGCAGAGCGACGTCGTCCTAATTTCGTTTTTTTTTACATTTTTTTCGTCCACCAAAGGGGAAGCCGCACCCACACACTGCGCTCCGCACACCGAATGCAAATGTCGCCGATCCAAGAGTTGTGAACAATTGCACGAGATCTCGCGGCGCTATCGGAATTCAGGCTTCGTCATTTGAGCATTTCATCCCGGGGTCAGGGGTCTTCACCGCGACAAGGTGCATTCGCTCACACACGACACCTACGCTTTTTCTTCTCACGAATCCTAGGAGGACAATGCACTCATTAAGAAAATGCAACTGAGCTTCAGGTGCCCTGCACAAATATGTATATTTTCGACAAAAATGAAATACAAAATATCAGCGATACAATATTTAATTGAGCCAATCAGATTTTATAGGATGAAAAAAAAGTTATTTTTTTTTACTGGATAGCTTGTAATAGCTGCAATTCACGATAATTTTGATCACATTTTTTGTCAACAATTTGCTCAAAGGATTTCCGGTTATCAATTCAATTTATTTTCTTTGGAAAGGCATTGAAATTATTACAATAGTTGCAGTGATAATTGAGAAATACGATTCACGCGAGTGTGACCTTAAGTAGACTTTTCTCTTTAGCAAATCAATTGAATTTGAAGTAACAATTAAAATTTACTGGAAGAACTGCAATTAGACAATTTTTTTTAACTTTACTATAATTGTTTATAACTGGGTATTGAATGTAACATTAATATCAGTAAATAAATTTAAATTTGAGACAGTGAAAAATAGCTTTGCATCAGTAATGCGAAAACCCATCAGTCATAGTTATTTTTTGTTTGAAATGTGTTCTTCTTTAGAAGTATTTCAAGAGAAACATATTATTTTGCAAAGAAGTTGTATAAGTTATGTTTTCCGCATAAAAATATTCAATTTCAGCCAAAAATCGAAAAATTGTTTTTTCAATCAAAAGTCAACATTTTTTTTCGATCAAAAGTATTACATTTTGATACGTTTGTTTGAAAAAATAAACCGCAGCAACTATAAATCAAGTTTTCGAAATAAAATCAGCAATAATATTTAGCAAGCGTCGGTTTCAATGATTTAACAACAATTTCCACATTTTATTGATATTGACCTTGTTAATGTATGAGTCGAGGTGAAAGAATAATTATTTGCAAAGAATGTTTCCGTTACTTAATGCTTAAGTTTTCAACAATAAATTATCTTCTCTTGTATTAATTATATTTCTTAACAATGTTCTACAAAACTCATTAATTTTTACCATATTTCCAAAAAATAATTAAGTTTTTTTTTTTATTTTATACATTTTTCTCGACAAATTCAGTTGAATAATTAATTTTGACTTTTGGACATTCAAATCATGTTAAAGTGTAAAATTACAAAAAATAAATAAATAACATAATCTGTACGTGACATTTTCTTAAACTTTATCTGAGATAGCGAACACAAATAGTAATTCTGCTCCGCTGATAAAACAAACATTTTGACCAATCGTTTTGGATAAACATTACATTTAGCTGCAAAATATAAGACTACTCTCGCGTAAAATAAATTTGAAGCTAGCATTCGGCAAAGTGAACATTTACAACAATGTTGACTCGTTTTTAATGACAGATTCATTTTGCTTCTACGATCTGGAGCGTACTAATTAGTCTCACTCTCGTCTAGTTAACCGTCTCTTGCTAACGTATAAAAGCGGTGAACTCTTATTCTCGACGCGTACGCACCCTCTGTCATACTCTGACCTACATGTTTATAATAACAGAATTTGTCATAAATGACACTCTCTCATCAACCGATTTGACACAACTCAGAAGCATTATTTTCCGACAATTACAACGAGTTATCTCAATTTTTACTTAAATTTATCAAGTTTAGAAAAAACTGTCAAAATGTATAGCGTTTTAATTACGGATGAAATGAGTGACAATTAAATTTTTGAATAATATTTTAGTTTACATTTTTCTTGTGTGATTGTGGTGATATTAAAAAAAAAGAAGAAAAAAAAATTAATTAAGAAATAACGTATATCATTTGTCAGCATTTTTTTAATTAAGAGAAATCTTATATAAAAATAATGAGAGTACTCTCAATATATATTTTTCTTATATTGTTTATAATGTGCGTATAAAAAATTTAATTTACAAGTTAACTTTTATGTAATCCTCTGCGGATATAATAAGTTATTAAACTTTCACTTTTTGTTGTGATCTCCAGTCTGTGATTTGGATGTTTGTAATTTAAACTTCACAATAATTGAAAAATAGTTGTTTAACAATTTCGTTTCCAATTTGAATTTTGATAGGATTAGGTATATTGTGGTGTTGTTTTATTTTTCCATTAAAATACATTTGATTTGCACACATCACTTGATGAATAGAAACATTTTTAACTTTTTTCAATAATATTTTTTAAATTAAAGTTTTGCTGTAAATTTTTTCTAAAAATATATTTTCTAATCTATACATTTATTTTGCAATCGAATTTGTTACTTGAAAATAAACTTACTGTGACAAAATTTGATTAAATAAATTAGTAAGTCTTTATAGAAAAAAGTACTTCAAATTTATAACAAAAAAATTGAACAATCTTGTCAAAAATACAGCAATAAAATAAATTGTTCACATTTCATAAAATGTGATTTAAAATTAGCATTTATCTTCAAATCTGTGTATTCTTTCTTGTGCAATTATGTATTAAAAAGGAGTGTCGATGTATATATAAACATTTTTCTCAAACATTTTATAGTTTTTTTTATTGATTGTGCAAATTCAATTACGGAATTTGGTGAAATCGTAGAGTTTAAATAAATTATAAAGAAAATATGAAAAACAATTGACTCGGTATTATTCTGTAAAATTAGAAATTTAATTTATCAAAAGTATTTGTGTATACTTTTAAGGCTATATGTATACAAGAGCATCGTTGTATCTGTAATAGAAAATAGACTTAAATAATTCCAATGTTTATCCCACATTGCTGCTCGCAAGACATTTTACTGCACGTGAGCAAATAAAGATAAATGACAAAGTACAAGTTGGATAGCAAATTTTTAAAAATTGCGCTTACATTTTTTAAGCGTCGGTCTCTTCATAGGTAAGTTTAATTATTAATTTCAAATAAATTATCACCGAGTATAATCAAGTCAGAAAAACAACAATTTTAATTTGAATACTTTTTTCAATCATGAAACATTTTTTTATTTTCAATTGAATTGATAAAACACTGCATTAAGGAATTTGCATGAATTTATTTTGCTGATCAAATAAATGTTATTTAAATATTATTGGTTAAGTATCAAGGTGATTTATTGAGAAAATAAAGTTCGGTTCGAATAAAATTACAAAATTCTTTTAAAAAATTGAAGTCTACAAATCGTTTATGAAAAAATCTATATGCGACAAATACTGAGCAAGATTTTTTAAATGATGAATTTTTTATTAAAAGGGTTTGATTTCTAGATTAAAAACATTTTTTACTTTTTCATAATTTTAAAGCCATTATCTTATTGAAATTCTCGTTTTTCAAAAATTTTAATTCAGAAAATACGAACAAACTTGTTTTCACTTTGGTCGTTATTTTTTAACTGTAGAATTCCTAACAGTTTACAACATTCTTCAAATTTTTTTTGTTCATTTGCATATCAAATAAAATATTTATAGAAAAAAAAATTACTAACTGCATTTAAACTCAATTCGTCAAGCTTATTATTCCAAATTTCTAGCTTGCACATTTTCAAATTTTATTTTAAATTGTGAAGAAAACAAAATTACAAAAGGAAAGTTTAAAAAAGTCCAGCATCACTTAACATAAATTAGCATGAACAGTAACGCAGAAATTATGTTAAAATATATAAATGACAATAAATAATGCGAAAGTGTCCATATTGAGGTATGAATACTTTTGACAGAGTGTTTCATTCATGAATGGCAAATGCGTTGGGTCTTATAAGACACACGATTTTCACTGGTAGGATTAATATTGCGAAGAAAGTCAGGCCCACGTTTCGCCGAGTGAACCGGAAGGGAATAAGTTATGTAAGGTGAGCAGCGCCGGTTTTGTTGCATCATGCCCGATTTTTTCGCATTTTACACGTAAGAAAGATGAAATTTTATAATAAAAAGTTCAGAACAAGACGAGAGAAATTATATCTACGCAGAATTATGTCTACACCATAAATAACATAAATATCAGCTAGTTTGTTTAATGGTACCTTTTTTGGTGTTACTTTTGCTAAATAATTTGATTTCCAACAAATTTATAATTTACATATTATTTTTTATTTAAAAAAACATAATGATAATTGCAATTTATAATAATAAAAGTAAAAGATTTTTTACTATTAAAATAATTAAAAGAATGATAAATTAATAAAAACAATAATAATTAAAGTCTCACAATTTAATTGTGTTGTTTTTGATAAATATATTAAAAGAACTATTTTCGGAAATGTCTATTTCACTATCATTTATATGTCTGATTATGTTCCTCATTTGTATATGATGAAAATTTCAAAGTGATAACCACATTTCTAGTAACTTTAGTGGAAATTTTAAAATTAAATCTTCTCAAAAGAAAATAGGCTTTAAATAATTGTTTCAATTGACAAATAAACAAACATTGTTTTGTTTTATTGATATATTTTATAATTGGACAAAGTGTTAGTACTTACCAGAAAATCTAAATCATCAACTTTTCCGACAAGGTTAATTAAGGAATTTTTGTCCGCAATTAACCATATGCCGAGTGTTAGCGCTGCTCCACCCGCGATCTGAAATGTCATCGTGATTGTAAGCAGCGTCAATTTTTTTAATTTAATGAAGTGAATTCAGTCAAACAATTTTTTTTCCTTAACTGTTTCTTTTTTTATCTTTTAACGTCATTTTAATTAAATTTAATGGATAATTATTAGTAGAATTAATAGAATCTATAGCAGTCTTTTTTAATTAAAAAAAAACGTTCCCTTTTTTCCTTTCATTAAATGAAGGCTTTTAAATTTTATTTAATTATTTATTTTATAATAAATAAAAGACCTCAGTTTTTTTTAAAGAACGAAAAAACTTTCAATTTTATAAGCCTACGAGTTCTACTTTGCATTTGAATGAATTTATTATCGCATATCAGAACATTTGTCATTTTATGACAAATATACAACTTATAATTATGCGATATGAGCGATTGTTTATTTTATTAATGTAATATAAAATGACATGTAATTATCTTTCAATCACTTTTGACGTGTAATTGGTCTTGTTTTTCTTTAGTTTTGCAAAATAGCTAAAATACCGATCAATAATTTATTATTATATAAAATTTCACTTTTAAAGTAAAATTTAATCTTCCCGCCAATAAAGTTTAACACTGAGCTATTAATTAAAAGAGAACAATCAAGCTGCTAAAACAAAACTTTTTACTTGTTAATTTGACAGATTTATTGACATTGCCCAGTATTATAAGTTAAATAATAATGTTTATTTTTAGAATTTTAAAAACATAATTTTTTGTATATTTTTTTATTATTTTTTTTTTTTTTCAAAAATTGAAATTACACAGAGGAACAAAATTTAACTTTTTTTCTTGTAACTTGGTTCTTTTTATGCTTAAACGGTTTATTTTGACCTGAAATTGAAGAAAATGAATATTAAAATGAATCTGATTTGTTTTTTCAGGCAAAATACACTGCATATAAAAATTAGCGAAAAAAATTCATTTTTGTTCAATCAAATACAAAACCATCTGGTGCCTATTTTTGACAATTTGTATTGAATGTAGCATTAAGTAAAGGTTTTAAGC